>WNWK01024281.1:0-29960 GCA_009830355.1 Cherax destructor
CCCCGTCCTGTCTACCCAACTGCCTTCCTTTCTCCACTGTGAATACTTCCCTAAATCTGAGTTGAGCTCCTCACATACCTCTTGATCATTACTTGTGAGTTCCCCATCTTCCCTCCTCAGCCTTATCACCTGGTCCTTTACTGTTGTCTTCCTTCTGATGTGGCTGTACATCAGTTTCGGGTCAGACTTGACTTTCGATATGTTGTTTTCGTAATGTTTCTAGGCCTCCTCCGTACCCTGTGCATACTGCTTCTAGCTCTTCGACTAATCTCCTTGTTTGCTTGGGTTCTTTGCCTTCTGTCCTTTTCCATTCTCTGGCACTCTGAGTCTTTTGCCTCCCTGCATCTTTGGGTAAACCAGGGCTCTTTTCTTGTCTTCCCATTTATTCTTTTTCCTTTGGTATAAACCGTTCCTCTGCCCTCCTTGCACTTTGTCGCCTCGTATTCCATCATTTCATTTACTGACTGTCCTTCAATTTCCCCCTTTTCCCACAGAACCCCCTGCAGGAAATTCCTCATACCCGTGTAGTCCCCTTTTTATAGTCTGGTATGTCTCTTTCAGCACCATTTATCCTCTCCGCCTGCAGCTCTACTATGTACTCAAAGCTCAGCACCATATGGTCACTGGCTCCCAGGGGGCTCTCGTGTGTTATGTCCTCAATATCTGAGCTATTCAGGGTGAATACAAGGTCCAGCCTTGCTGGTTCGTCCTCTCCTCTATCTCTGGTCGTGTTCCTGACATGTTGGTGCATCAGGTTTTCCAGTACCACGTCCATCATCTTGGCTTTCCAAGTTTCTGGACCCCCACGTGGTTCTTGGTTCTCCTAGTCGATCTCTTTGTGGTTGAAATCGCCCATGACCAGTAACTTCACTCTGCTCATGTGCGCTTTTCTTGCCACCTCAGCCAGGGTGTCCACCATTGCTCTGTTGTTCTCTGTGGTGTTACACAAGTACAGTGAACCTCGGCTGTGTAGTTACACAACTACAGTGAACTCCATCTGTGGTGTTACACAAGTACAGTGAACCCCAGCTGTGGCGAACACAAGTACAGTGAACCCCAGCTGTGACGAACACAAATGCAGTGAACCCCAGTTGTGGTGTTACACAACTACAATGAACCCCAGCTGTGGTGAACACAAGTACAGTGAACTCCAGCTGCGGTGAACACAAGTGCAGTGAACACCAGCCTGGTGAACACAAGGACAGTGAACCCCAGCTGTGGTGTTACACAGAACAGTGAACCCCAGCTGTGAACACAAGTACAGTGAACCCCAGCTGTAGTGAACACAAGTATTACAGTGAACCCCAGCTGTGGTGAACACAAGTACAGTGATCCCCAGCTGTGAACACAAGTACAGTGAACCCCAGATGTGGTGTTACACTAAGTACAGTCAACCCCAGCTGTAGTGAGCACAAGTACAGTGAACCAAAGCTGTGGTGAACACAAGTACAGTGAACCCAAGCTGTGGTGAACACAAGTACAGTGAACCACAGCTGAGGTGTTACACAAGTACAGTGAACCCCAGCTGTGGTGTTAGACAAGTACAGTGAACCAAAGCTGTGGTGTTACACAAGTACAGTGAACCCAAGCTGTGGTGTTACACAAGTAAAGTGAACCCCAGCCGTGGTGTTACACAAGCAGAGTGAACCCCAGTTGTAGTGAACACAAGTACAGTGAAGCCCAGCTGTGAAAACAAGTACAGTGAACCCAAGCTGAGGTGAACACAAACACAGTGAACCCCAGCTGTGGTTAACACAAGTACAGTGAATCCAGCTGTGGTGAACAAAGGTACAGTGAATCCCAGCTGTGGTGTTACACAAGTACAGTGAACCCCAGCTGTGGTGAACACAAGTACAGTGAACCCCCAGCTGTAGTGAACACAAGTACAGAGAACCCCAACCGTGGTAAACACAAAGTGAACCCCAGCTGTGGTGTTACACAAGTACAGTGAACCAAAGCTGTGATGTTACTCAAGTACTGTGAACCCCAGCTGTGGTGAACACAAGTACAGTGAACCCCCAGCTGTGGTGTTACACGAGTACAGTGAACACAAGCTGTGGTGTTACACAAGTACACTGAACCCCAGCTGTGGTGAACACAAGTACAGTGAACCCCAGCTGTGGTGTTACACAAGTACAGTGAACCCCAGATGTGGCAAACACATGTACAGTGAACCCCAGCTGTTTAGTTACACAAGTACAGTGAACCCCAGCTGTGGTGTTACACAAGTACAGTAAACCTTCAGCTGTGGTGTTACACAACTACAGTGAACCCAAGCTGTGGTGAACACAAGTACAGTAAACCCTCATCTGTGGTGTTACACAAGTACAGTGAACCCCTGCTGTGGTGTTACACAAGAACACTGAACCCCGGTTAAGGTGAACACAAGTACAGTAAACCCCAGCTGTGGTGTTACACAAGTACAGTGAACACGAGTACAGTGAACCCCAGCTGTGGTGTTAAACAAGCATAGTGAACCCCAGCTGTGTTAAACACAAGTACAGAGAACCCCAGCTATGGTGTTCCACAAGCATAGTGAACCCCAGCCGTGGTGTTACACAAGTACAGTGAACCCCAGCTGTGGTTTTACACAAGTACAGTGAGCCCCAGCTGTGGCATTACACAAGTACAGCGAACCCCAGCTGAATGAACACAAGTACAGTGAACCCCAGCTGTGGTGAACACAAGTACAGTGAACCCCAGCTGTGGTGTTCCACAAGCAAGTGAACCCCAGCTGTGGAGAACTCAAGTACAGTGAACCCCAGCTGTGGTGAACACAAGTACAGTACCCCAGCTGTGGTGAACACAGTACAGTGAACCCCAGCTGTGGTGTTTTCAAAGTACAGTGAACCCCAACTGTGGTGATAGACAACTACAGTGAACCCCAGCTGAGGTGGAGGTGGAGGAGGAGTTGCACTGCTCATTAAGAACCGGTGGGGATTTGAGGAAGTGGAAGGAATGGATGAAATGGGCGAAAAGGACTACATAGTAGGAACAATCCAGTCTGAGGGCCATAAGGTGGTAATTGCTGTAATGTACAACCTGCCACAGAACTGCAGGAGGCCAAGAGAAGAATACGACGAGAGCAACAGAGCAATGGTTGACACACTAGCCGAGGTGGCCAGAAGAGCCCACACAGGGAGAGCAAAGTTGCTAGTTATGGTGATTTCAATCACAAAGAGATTGATTGGAAAAACCTGGAGCCCCACGGGGTCCTGAATCATGGAGAGCCAAGATGATGGATGTGGTACTGGAAAACCTCATGCATCAACATGTTAGAACACTACCAGAGAGAGAGGTGAGGATGACCCAGCAAGACTGGACCTAGTATTTACCTTGAGTAGTTCGGACAACGAGGATATCACGTATAAAAGGGCCCCCTTGGAGCTAGTGATCACTTGTTCTGTTTTTTGATTATATAGTTGAGCTTTAAGTGGAGAGGGGCAGGAATGGGAAAGGGGAGAAACGAAACTACAAAAGGGGGGACTACACAAGCATGAGGAACTTCCTACAAGACATTCAGTGGGAGAGAGAATTGGCAGGAAAACCAGTAAAAGAAATGATGGAATATGTGACAACCAAATGCAAAGAGGCAGAGGTGGTTTGTCCCCAAGGAAACAGAAGTAATGGGAAGACCAAACGAGTCCTTAGTTCACCCAAAGGTGTAAGGAGGCAAAAACTAAGTGTACTAGAGAATGGAAAAAGTACAGAAAACAAAGGACCCAAGAAAATAAAGAGATTAGCCAAAGAGCAAGAAACGAATATGCACAGGTAAGAAGGGAGGCTCAGCGACAATACGAAAATGATATAGCATCAAAAGTCAAGTCTGACCCGAAGCTGTTGTATAGCCACATCAGGAGGAAAACAACAGTCAAGGACCAGGTAATAAGACTGAGGAAGGAAGGTGGGGAGTTCACAAGAAACGACCAAGAGGAATGTGAGGAGCTCAACATGAGATTTAAAGAAGTCTTTACAGAGGAGACAGTAAGGAATCCAGGAATTCAGAATAGGGAGATATATACTACTGTTTGGAAGGGGAATCCCCTTACATAAAGACTTTAGGTACCAAGTCCTTATCCGGGGTTACTTCCTTCTTTTTTTTTTAATGCCACTAGGACCAGCTTGAGTCACTGGACCCCTGTCACTCAAAAATTATTCCAGAGAGCTCTGCTTCTGGTGTCTCTTTAAAATTTGCCAAAAATGGGACAAGACATTGTCACTGAACATGATGCATACATGGCCTGCAACAACTTTATTAGGGTGATGTTCCTCCACAAATCTTTCCATCCTACTCCACATTGCACAAATCTCCTTAATCTCTGAAGAAGACACCTTCTTTCCTCTCTTCCTTCTCCTGTAGCAATTTCCTCAGCTGTGCTCTGTTGCTGTTGCAGATGAAGGTCTTGCAGCTCTTCGGGAGTTAGCTTTCACTGTCCCCAACTCTTCCACATCCTCGCCACTAACCTCCAACCCCATGGACTTCCCAAAGCCACAATAGATTCCACAACTGGCATAGGGTTGTCAGGGTCAGTCTGTTATTTAGCAGTTGCAAGCACAAAAAGAATGCAATATGTATTAAAATGTATCGTATGAACGCGTGGGTGATGGTCACTCACCGAGAAACAATGCCACACTGACTGTGAATGGTGTGGGGGGCGCCTTTGTGTGTGCGTTGACACTGCGAGGCCACTCGTACACGTTCCGGACAACCGACGAATATCGAGGCAAATGACGAACCGCAAGGCTATATTTTGACAAAAAAACATTGCGAAAGGCAAAATTCACGAACCGCAAGGCTTACGAAACTCAAGGGTCCACTGTATTATGCTTACAGACATGAGGCACAAGAATTATTGTTGCAAAAAAAAAAAATACATTTCAGCCACAGTTGTCTCCTTCCATCGGTGATGACAATGCACTCTGTCCTGGAACTGCTGAATCAGCGGCTTGGGTCCCAGTCTGGGCTGGTGCCGCATGCTGCAGGCTCGTACGCTGGTGGCACCTCCACCACCTACTGACGCATGTGGTCTATCCATCCCAATTGTAGCCACATCATCGTCACTTTCACTGTCTATTCCAGGTGAAGGGCCACGGGATGTACTCAGACCCTTTGAAATTGCAAATGGTATATGATACCATATGGTACATTGTACCATATGATACGATACAGGGGCCCCAATGGGAAATAAGTCACTCTGACTTTTTTTGGTTATCCTAAGATCTTCACACATATTGTGGAAACTTTTTTGAGTCACTCAAGTTCCACAGGGTAAGTGAGCCGTTTGGAGCCTTAACCTACCACGGTTCGGCCCTCGGAGTTCATTAACCCACACACCCAACAAAAACATAGACATTCAATTTGACGAAGGTAACAATTGTGTACATTTTAATTGATAGATTTATTCTCCTAGGAACACCTAGGCAAGTTTGTACAGTTAGAAACTAATAGTAGGATTATTGAGGCAACGTTAGATATTAATAGTGTAGTTCTAGCACCTTCATATAGGTAGATATAAGCCTTAAATAGGCGAGCATTAGGTTATGTTAGCCAAAGAGAAATGGCAATCCCTTGCGGAGGTCAAGCAGTGTGAGACTCACGACGCATGACCTGCGTTCTTACCAGACTGGACTTCAAGGAGTGAACAAGCGCTGCGAACAGTGCAGCATCCCCACGTGACTTCCATCTGTCCTGGGGCCCCGGAGGAGAGATCCCGAAGTACCGAGGATATCTCTCTCCATCCAGACCTATTGCAGTAAGACTAGACTTTCTTTCTCTCAGTATCTGGCCAGTTTTCTGGGGGAAACGTTAGTGAGTTATCTGTGGGTCTTAAGCGGACAGACGCTTTTGTATTGGTATGTACCAGCGTCGTCTCTTAAGTTCAAGTCTGGAAGCTAGTGTCTCATACTGTTTAGATATTGCTTGGAGGATACACCCTAGGGCTGGGATTCTGAGTTAATACAAGACACTATACCACTCAATTTGCAGATTAAGAATCTTCCCTGCACATGTGTTTGGAGGGTGTTATAGATTAGGAAGTCCAGGATACACATAGCCACTACATCAAGTAAGTTAAACCCTTTCAGTATCGTGTAAGTAGTGTGGAATTCCCTTTACTGCAGTTAGCTAGAAATTTGTCCCATAGCCACTTGTAAGTCTGAGAGAAGTGTCTCAGAGTGTCGGTGTCAACAGTGCAGCTTACAAGAAGGCAGTCCCAAAACAAGTTTCTACATGGTCCTTCTTCCCGAGATGTGGAATAGCTGATTAAGCAGTCAGATTAGTCTTAATTAGCTAGGCCACAGTTAATGTACCAGTCATTATCGAAGCTAGGTTAAGTTATCACACCTAGGCCCAAAGACTTACTCAGGCTAGGTTAAGCTAACTAATCAGAAGTTTATTATTTACAGTAATCTACAGGCAGGCCAAGTAGGCTAGTTAAGGTTGTGAGTTTATTTATTTACAGTGATTACAAGTAAGCCAGGTTAGGAAACTTGTATATTTAATTACTTACAGTGAATTGCAAGGTAGCCACAGGTAGGCTAGGCTTCTGCAATAATTATAACAGTTATAACAGCTAGGTCAGATTTAACCTAGCTATCATTTACCTTGATTGCAAGCTAGATTTAGGCTAAATGCACACTAATTTCAACAGTTATAAAGTTAGGCTAGGAGTTACCTTCTCCAACTGACTATACAACAATCTAGGCTCAGTTAAGCCAAAGCTAATTACACAATATTATTCATTTACTGTTTATAAGTGAATTACTGAATTTATTTTGTGTTAACCAAGTGAATTATTTGCAAAGGCTACATATTTTTACTGTGTGAATTTTATTGTATTTGATTCATTTAAATTGTGATTTGCTAGCTTAATTAAGTCCTGTAACTATTTACTATTGTGTACAGGGAGTTGCTAGGTTAAGCTTTCATAACAACAATATACATTTTAGTTGGGTTTGAGGGCTAACAGTGTACATTTAATTGAGTCAAGTCAATATATGTAAAGAAAGTCATCAAGCTTGTTGAGGAGCTTTGGGAATCACTTATTCTCACCTAATACCGTATTGTGCTGTGGGGTGGGCTAATTAAAGTACAAATTAGTGACACGCTCTTAACTAAACCACAACAATGATGGGGGAGAATCAGAGAGTACCTGCCCTATCTCTAAGTCAGCTAAAGCGGTCTATGAGTGCCCACAGGAGACGCGTAGTCAAGGCGTGTAAGGAGAGCAGGGATAACAAACAAAATGCAGATGTAGATTATGAAGATCTAGAGAAGTGTTTAAAGCTTTTAGAAGAAAAGTTAACAGACTTTGAGACAGCCTACCAAGAGTATGAGGCAGGAGCCCTTGCAGCAGATGAGTCAGAGGATATTGTAGAGGAAATTCAGAAGGAATATGACGAACATGAGGCTGAATGTAAAGCGGAGATGAAATTCTGCAAACAGTTAATGAAAACATTGAAGGCTGATACAGCAAGGGCAACAAAAAATAGTACAGGGTGCCACAGTCCTTCTAGAGTGTTACCCAGATTGCCTACATTAAATTTACCAATGTTTGACGGAACCCTGACAGAGTACATTGCTTTCTGGGATCAGTTTAAATCCCAGATAGATGACAGGGATGATTTGTCAGACGCCACCAAATTACAGTACAGTCATCCCTCGGTTTTCGCTTGTCCCAGTTATCGCCGATTTTGGTTTTCACCGACTTTTTTCAGGGAAAATTTGGCTCAGTTTTCGCCGATTATTTTAGTTTTCGCCGATCGTATGGGACCTGTCCACTAGTGCCGCGCACATACAAAGGCCGTAGGCCCGCCACCCACGCACATTGTCACGCAGTCTAGCATTGTTTACGCTTGAGTGAACATCACCCCAGGAGTTTATACAAAACATTTATTAACAATTCATTGTTTTTGGGCCTTGATTATTGTGTGTGACTACTAAATAAGCTACCATGGGCCCAAAGAAAGCTCCTAAAGCCACTTCTTTGGTAAAGAAAGTGAGAAACACTAGAAATGAAGAAATAATAGAAAAATATGATAGTGAAAGTGAGAAACACGATGGAGTTTAAGAGTGTAGCAGGCATGCAGGGAGTGTAGCATGCATGCAGGGAGTGTAGCATGCATGCATGCAGGGAGTGTAGCAGGCATGCAGGGAGTGTAGCATGCATGCAGGGAGTGTAGCAGGCATGCAGGAAGTGTAGCAGGCATGCAGGGAGTGTAGCATGCATGCAGGGAGTGTAGCAGGTATGCAGGGAGTGTAGCAGGTATGCAGGGAGTGTAGCAGGTATGCAGGGAGTGTAGCAGGTATGCAGGGAGTGTAGCATGTATGCAGGGAGTGTAACAGGTATGCAGGGAGTGTAGCATGTATGCAGGGAGTGTAACAGGTATGCAGGGAGTGTAGCATGTATGCAGGGAGTGTAACAGGTATGCAGGGAGTGTAGCAGGTATGCAGGGAGTGTAACAGGTATGCAGGGAGTGTAGCATGTATGCAGGGAGTGTAACAGGTATGCAGGGAGTGTAGCAGGTATGCAGGGAGTGTAGCATGTACGTAGGGAGTGTAGCATGTATGCAGGGAGTGTAGCTGGCAGGGAGGGAGTGTAGCAGGCAGGGAGGGAGTGTAGCAGGCAGGGAGGGAGTGTAGCAGGTATGCAGGGAGTGTAGCAGGTATGCAGGGAGTGTAGCAGGTATGCAGGGAGTGTAGCATGTATGCAGGGAGGTAATGTATGCAGGGAGTGTAACAGGTATGCAGGGAGTGTAGCATGTATGCAGGGAGTGTAACAGGTATGCGGGATGTAGCAGATGCAGGAGGTGAGTATGTAGGGAGTGTCATGTATGTAGGAGTGTAGCTGGCAGGGAGGGAGTGTAGCAGGCAGGGAGTGTAGCAGGCAGGAGGAGTGTAGCAGGCAGGGAGGGAGTGTAGCAGGCATGCAGGAAGTGACCCTGGATAAGGACTTGGTACCTAGAGTCCTTATGGAGGGATTCCCCTTCCAAAATTAGGGTCTCTTCCTCTCCCATCTTCCCTCTCTCCCATCCAGCAACATCAGTCTTCAATAAAGGTAAGTGCCACATTCAGTTCATTCATTTGTGCATGTAAATCTATCTTTAAGGCCCCAAAAAAAAAAAATTTCCAAACTTCTGGGTTTCTGAAACGGATTAATTGAATTTCCATTATTTCTTATGGGGAAAATAGTTTTGGTTTTCGCCGATTTTGGTTTTAGCCGATCCATCTGGAACGGATTAAAACCGAAAACCGAGGGATGACTGTATTTACGTTCACAGCTCAAGGGTAAAGCCCTGGACTTGATTCGGCATTACCAAACCACTGATATTAATTATCAACATGCCAAGGATCAACTAAAGAATGCGTATGGCAACACAGAGGATATATTTTATCGATTGACTGATCTAAAGGTTTGCCGTCATGACCATCAGAGCGTAGAGAAGTTCCGCATCGAAGTCATGAGTTTGACAAATAGTCTCAAAGATTTACATGATTGGGGTGGATCAGAATGGATGGTCAGTCGCTTGATTCAGAGAAAGTTAGCTAACACTATAGTGCACGAGTTACACTTAATATACCGAACAAGCTGGTTTACAATACAACAAATTATTGAGGGGTTGGGAGAGCTCATTTCTCTCTTGAGTGTAGGGGAAAGATTGCCCGACAAGGTGAAATCGTTCGACCGTCCCGGACACTCGAGGAATAGAGCTATAGCACCCCCCAGTAGGGTTGGCACCTACTTTGCCCAGGACAAGCCCCCAACCAATGGGGCCAAGGGGGGAGCCACTAAGACAACCAACACGAGGCAGTGTGTGTTCTGCGAAGGAGAACATAATAGTTCAGGGTGTTCGAGCTTCACCACCTATGACCAAAGACGTCAGCGACTAGGGGAGTTGAAACTCTGTTTCAAGTGTTGTGGAGAACACTTTGCCCAGGACTGTAACAAACAGCTCAGTGAGTGTCGAGGTTGTCGGAAGGGTAAACACCCCAGTGCGTTGTGCCCTAAGGATACCAGACCAGCCCAGGCTAAGGGGATCAAACCCCAAGAGAGGGCGGAGAGCAGAGACGAGTCCGAGGTAGTGGTGAGTGTGGTGAAAATGACACAGGGGACTAGTTCAGGTGAACGGTTTCAAGGTTCTGTGGCCCTGCCCACGGTGATGGCGGTGGTTGTAAATGGGAAAAGGTCTGAAACGACCCGTTTGTTTTTTGACACTGGGGCTCAACGATCCTTCATAATGGAGACTCTAGCGGCTAAGTTGAAGTTGAAGTCCGAGGGTAAGGCTGACATGAAAGTGGAAGGGTTTGGTGGGACAGTTCTGCACAGATCTTATCCTGTTGTTGATGTCGCAGTTAGATTGGGCGGGCATCGCAGGAATATCTCAGCCTTGATAGTGAAGAGGCTGCCCGATATCATTACCACCAAGGGCCTAGCCGCAGCAGTCAAACGTTTGAGAGAGTTGGGTGTGAAGTTAGCGGAACCGGAAATTACCACTGACAACGTCAGCGACGTTGGAATTTTGGTAGGAGGGGATTACGTAGATGAATTCGTGTCCACAAGAAAAGTCGTCAAGGAAGGTATCGGCCTGTACACTCCAGTGGGGTATATCGTAGGAGGCAGGGTACCGGCCCATTTCCCTGCAACGCCTGGGAACGGGGGCTCTGGCACCACAGCAACCGAGGCCGCGCTAGTGATGCGGATCAGACTACATGAGGGTCTATCGGAAACCCAAGTTGGCACAGTCGACAGTGAACCAGTCCATAAACTGTGAGACCTGGATGTAGTAGGGATTAAGGGTGATCAACCACCCCCCGAACACGAAGAAACTTATCAAGATTATTTGAGCCATGTCCAGTTCAAGGACAGCCAGTACTGGGTGAGACTACCTTGGAAACCGGTACACCCTACGCTACCCACTAACTTTAAGAAGGCACGGGGTCAGTTGAACTTCCTGGTGGACAGCCTGACCAAGAAGGGTCTGGTAGGGAAGTACGATGACATTATTAAAGAACAGTTGTCCCTGGGGTTCATAGAGAAGGTACCACATGCCACTCCAGGAGAAAATACCCACTATCTCCCGCACATGGCAGTTACCAAGGAGTCAGTAACCACTCCCATCAGAGTAGTCTTCAATTGCAGCTCACAAGCAAGTCCCCGAGAGCCCTCAATGAACAACTGTCTGGTCACGGGGCCATCTCTGACTCAGAAATTAGCCGACGTGTTGTTAAAGTTTAGGACAGAACAATATGCTTATGCAGCAGATATTAGTAAAGCCTTCATACGAATTGGGTTGCAACCACAAGACAGGGATTACACTAGGTTCTTGTGTGTAGCGAACAGCGAGGTACCTGAGCAGGGGTACGAAACTTACAGATTTAAGGCAGTGTTGTTTGGTGCCACGAGCTCACCGTTCTTACTGCAGGCTACTATAGATTATCACCTGGCAAATTGTAACAGCCCTCTCAAAGAACTATTGAAGACTTTATTTTATGTGGACAATATGCAAGGCACCACTTCTGATGAGGGGGAGTTGATGGACATCTACCAGGAGTCCAACGGGGAGATGCTCTCGGCTAACATGCCACTGAGGGAATGGGTAACGAACAATCCTGCATTGTGAGACAGGGTAGAACATGATTACGTGGGTTATACGGTGCCTGAGGTAACCTCAGTATTGGGGCTGGAATGGGAAATTGAGGAAGACAGACTTAGGGTGAAAAGGAAACCCGACGGGGACGGGAAGCTGACCAGAAGGTCCCTGTTAAGTAAAGTCCAGACTGCCTTTGACCCACTGGGTCTGTTGACACCCATTACTATTCGTGGGAGAATGCTAGTACAGCAGACCTGGGAGCTGAACCTGGGTTGGGACGACACACTGCCAGAAACCATCTGTCAGGAGTGGGATCTAGTCAGCAAAGATTTAGCAGAGCTACACGATTTTGCATTTCCTAGGTCCCTCGGGTGTACCGGACAAGATTATGACCTGCATGTCTTCTGTGATGCCTCTTCCCGGGCATATGGGGCCGTAGCATACTTGGTGGCTGGGAGTCAGGTTAATCTGGCCACCAGCCGGGCACGGGTAACACCCCTAAAAGAGTGCTAAATACCAAAGCTAGAGCTCACAACGATGCTGCTGGGAGCAAGACTGGGAAAGTACGTAAAGGAAGTGTTAAGTAATCTGAAGGTGATCCACACATATACAGTGGTACCTCGAGTTACGATATTTTTTCGTTCGAGAATGCTGTTCAAGTGTCATTACCAAACGAATTTATCCCCATAAGGAGTAATGTAAAATAGACTAGTCCTTTTACACCCCCAAAAATATACTTACAAACGCATTTAAAAAAGTAAACTTACATAAAAGGGCGATTTTGGGGACCATTGTAACTCGAGGTACCACTGTATATATGGACAGACTCGGAGGTAGCCTTACAGTGGGTACAGAACGACAGGTCCAATTCCCCTATGTCAGGAATCGGGTGAAGGAGATACGGGAGCTACAGACAGCATCCACTATTTTACATGTACCTACCGATCAAAATCCGGCTGACCTGATTAGCAGAGGGGTGACACACAAAAAACTGAGTAAAACCAAGATTTGGTTTAAAGGCCCAGACTGGTTACCAGCGAAAGAGCGCTGGCCAGAGCAGAAATTCGGTGAGACAACCAGCAGCATAGTGCATTTCGTGGGGGAGTCAGGCACTGACCTACTAGACCCCAAACGTTACTCCTCGTGGAGGAAGCTAATGGGAGTCACCGAAATGGTGTTTCGATTTGTGAGAAAGCTGACTGACAAGGTAAATAGAGGCCGACAGTTGTCGCTTGTAGGTCCCAGAGAGTACTGGATACAGCAGTACCAGAAGGAGAGGTTTCCAGGAGTTCTGGAGGTACTAGCTGCCGGGCAGCCAGACACGGCATCAGGTCTTGCACCCGACTGCGACTCAGGGAGCGGTAAACTGGTCCACTCATTGGGATTGTTCTTGGATCATGCTGGTCTGATAAGATGCAGGGGAAGACTACACAATGCTGAGCTCAGTTATGGGAACAAACATCCCGTGTTACTGGGAAACGATGGGTGGTTGTCAGAGTTGGTGATACTTGATGCTCATCAGAGAACCATGCATGGAGGGTTTGGAGATACACTCACCTGCCTTCGTCAGAATTACTGGGTGCTGAAGGGCCGAGCCGCAGTCAAAAGGGTGATAAGGAAGTGCACGGTCTGTCAGCGGTATGATGGGAGGACTCTATCCTACCCGGGACCACCACCACTGCCTCAGGAACGGGTGCAGAGTGACAGACCCTTTGAGACTGTGGGGATAGATTACACAGGGGCTATCATACTGACAAACCCAGGAGGGGAGAGGGTAGACCCACAGAAGGTATATATCTGTCTGTTTACTTGTGCAACTACCCGAGCCGTACATTTGGAGCTGGCGGAAGATATGTCTACCGAGACTTTCGTGAAGTTGTTCAGGAGATTTACAGCTCAGTTCTCTTGTCCACGATTGATTATATCAGACAATGGCACAAGCTTCAAAGCGGCCAGCAAAGTCTTTAAGAATCTTTTGGACAACGGAGAGGTACGAGAATACCTGAAGAAGATAGAGTGTGAGTGGAAGTTCATAGTTCCCAGAGCATCCTGGCAAGGGGGCTTCTACGAACGTATGGTGGGTACGGTTAAAAGGTGTATCCGCAAAGTCTTACACAGCAAGAGGGTGACCACTGATGAGTTGTGAACGATTTTGGCCGAGATAGAAGCGAGAGTCAATAATAGATCCCTAACCTATGTGCAAAATGGTATTGACGAGCAGGAAGCTCTCACCCCCAATCACATGTTATTTGGGAGGAGGATCGAGCCCTTCCCTGCAATCTTGAGCCAGTCTTCTAGGGAGCAGGACTATTGTGGGCCTGAAGGACCCCCCATCAATGAGGAAGTACACAAGAGTCACAATAAGTTAGTGAAGGTTCTAGACAAATGGAACCAGGTGTGGCGTAATGATTATTTGACAGCTCTGCGAGAACATTTTTATGGGGCCGACCCTGAGGGAAACAAGGTGACAGTGAGCCAAGGGGATCTGGTGCTAGTTGAAGCTGAGGCACCAGGGCATACTGGCCTCTTGGCTTGGTGGTATCAACCCACCCAGATAAGGCTGGACAGCTGAGGATGGTGAAGCTGAGAGTAAATGGTGCTGAGACCATAAGACCCATCAACAAGCTGTTGCCTCTCGAGGTCCACACGGTGAAGCCTGGACAGGAGAAGTTAGACCAACGTCTACCCAACCAGAGTGTTCGGACGAACCGTCGAACAGCTCTCAAGTCCAGAGCTCACTGGGGGGCTTGCGGGAGGCGGATTTGATATAGACTAACTGCTACCTTCGCTGGGGAGGAGGATGTGGAAACTTTTTTGAGTCACTCAAGTTCCACAGGGTAAGTGAGCCGTTTGGAGCCTTAACCTACCACGGATCGGCCCTCGGAGTTCATGAACCCACACACCCAACAAAAACATAGACATTCAAGTTGACGAAGGTAACAATTGTGTACAGTGGACCCCCGAGTTTCGTAAACCCCGGAAATCGTACATTTATGTAAGTATAATATTGTAAGTGCTTGTGGAAAAGTATTTTTAGGGGTCTGAAATAGACTAACCTACATGACATTTTTTCTTAAGGGGGTAAATTCATTCGGAAATGGCAGTTGAGCAGACTTCAGGAGTGAAGTTTTTACGAAACTCGGGGGTCCACTGTACATTTTAATTGATAGATTTATTCTCCTAGGAACACCTAGGCAAGTTTATACAGTTAGAAACTAATAGTAGGATTATTGAGGCAACATTAGATATTAATAATGTAGTTCTAGCACCTTCATATAGATAGATATAAGCCTTAAATAGGTGAGCATTAGGTTATGTTAGCCAAAGAGAAATGGCAATCCCTTGCGGAGGTCAAGCAGTGTGAGACTCACGACGCATGACCTGCGTTCTTACCAGACTGGACTTCAAGGAGTGAACAAGCGCTGCGAACAGTGCAGCATCCCCACGTGACTTCCATCTGTCCTGGGGCCCCGGAGGAGAGATCCCGAAGTACCGAGGATATCTCTCTCCATCCAGACCTATTGCAGTAAGACTAGACTTTCTTTCTCAGTATCTGGCCAGTTTTCTGGGGGAAACATTAGTGAGTTATCTGTGGGTCTTAAGCGGACAGACGCTTTTGTATTGGTATGTACCAGAGTCGTCTCTTAAGTTCAAGTCTGGAAGCTAGTGCCTCATACTGTTTAGATATTGCTTGGAGGATACACCCTAGGGCTGGGGATTCTAAGTTAATACAAGACACTAATACCACTCAATTTGCAGATTAAGAATCTTCCCTGCACATGGTGTTTGGAGGGGGTTATAGATTAGGAAGTCCAGGATACACATAGCCACTACATCAAGTAAGTTAAACCCTTTCAGTATCGTGTAAGTAGTGTGGAATTCCCTTTACTGCAGTTAGCTAGAAATTTGTCCCATAGCCACTTGTAAGTCTGAGAGAAGTGTCTCAGAGTGTCGGTGTCAACAGTGCAGCTTACAAGAAGGCAGTCCCAAAACAAGTTTCTACACATATGCTGCTATGTATGATAATCTATGTAACTGTATTTGTGTATTCCTGAATAAACTTACTCGAGTGCATGTGGCATCATAAGTAAGTTTATTCAGGTATACACAAATACAGTTACATAAATTATCATACATAGCAGCATATGTGTGGAGTACCTAGGATAACCCAAAAAAGTCAAAGTGACTTATTAACAATAGGGTCCCTGTACCCTGTACCATATGGTACAATATACCATATGGTACCATTATATGACATGGTACCACTGTACGATATGGTACCATTATATGACATGGTACCATTGTACGATATGGTACCATTATATGACATGGTACCATTGTACGATATGGTACCATATGGTAAAATGTACCATATGGTTCAAAACCATAGAATTTCTCTTCACATCCACCTCCATCAGTGTTAGAACTATAACTTGGGAAGATGAGAGTCTCAATCTGCCAAGGAGTGAGAGCTTCCTTGCCACCAGGCATGATAAACAAAGCATACTGAGATGGCGTTCACACAATGCAATGCAGGTGCCCCCAATTTTGGTTTACTGCGCACACTGACCACGCAAACAGATTCTCTTAGATGTAGGCCTACCAGCCTTCTCGCGCTAAATTTGAAGCCGCAAGAATTTTGGCATAGATCTACAGCTTGGACCCTGGCTTCAAAGTCATAGATCTATAGGACGGACCCTGAAAGGGTTAAAACATTGCTGTAAGAAACAGCCGAGGTGCTACACAAGTAGAGAGAACCCAAGCTGTGGTGTTACACAAGCACAGTGAACCCCAGCTATAGTGTTACACAAGCATAGTGAACCCCAGCTGTGGTTTTACAAAGTACAGTGAACCCCAGCTGTGGTGTTACACAAGCATAGTGAACCCAAGCTGTGGTGTCATACAAGTACAGTGAACCACATCTGTGGAGTTACACAAGTACAGTGAACCCCAGCTGTGGTGTTACACAAGTACAGTGAAGCCCAGCTATGGTGTTACACAAGTACAGTGAACCCCAGCTATGGTGAATGCAAGTATGTACAGTGAACCCCAGCTGTAGTGTTACACAAGCATAGTGAAATCCAGCTGAGGTGTTACACAAGTAAAGTGAACCCCAGCTGTAGTGAACACAAGTACAGTGAACCTCAGCTGTGGTGTTACACAAGTACAGTGAACCCAAGCTGTGGTGAACACAAGTACAGTGAACCCCAGCTTTGGTGAACACAAGTACAGTGAACCCGAGCTATGGTGTTACACAAGTACAGAGAACCCCAGCTGTGGTGAACACAAGTACAGTGAACCCAAGCTGTGGTGTTACACAAGTACAGTGAACCCCAGCTGAGGTGTTACACAAGTACAGTGAACCCCAGCTGTAGTGAACACAAGTACAGTGAACCTCAGCTGTGGTGTTACACAAGTACAGTGAACCCCAGCTGTGGTGAACACAAGTACAGTGAACCCAAGCCGTGGTGAACACAAGTACAGTGAACCTCAGCTGAGGTGTTACACAAATACAGTGAACCCCAGCTGTAGTGAACACAAGTACAGTGAACCTAAGCTGTGGGTGGTGTTACACAAGTACAGTGAACCCCAGCTGTGAGGAACACAAGTACAGTGAACCACAGCTATGAACACAAGTACAGTGAACCCCAGCTGTGGTGTTACACAAGTACAGAGAACCCCAGCTGTGGTGAACACAAGTACAGTGAACCCAAGCTGTGGTGTTACACAAGTACAGTGAACCCCAGCTGTGGTGAACACAAGTACAGTGAACCCAAGCTGTGGTGTTACAAAGTACAGTGAACCCCAACTGTGGTGTTAGACAACTACAGTGAACCCCAGCTGAGGTGTTACATAAGTACAGTGTACCCCAGCTGTGGTGTTACACAGTACAGTGAACCAGAGCTGTGGTGTTACACAAGTACAGTGAACCACAGCTGTGGTGTTACAAAAGCATAGTGAACCCAAGCTGTGGTGTTATACAAGTACAGTGAACCCCAGCTGTGATGTTACACAAGTACAGTGAACCCCAGCTGTGGTGTTACATAAGTACAGTGAAGCCCAGCTATGGTGTTACACAAGTACAGTGAACCCCAGCTATGGTGAATGCAAGTATGTACAGTGAACCCCAGCTGTAGTGTCACACAAGCATAGTGAAATCCAGCTGAGGTGTTACACAAGTAAAGTGAACCCCAGCTGTAGTGAACACAAGTACAGTGAACCTCAGCTGAGGTGTTACACAAGTACAGTGAACCCCAGCTGTAGTGAACACAAGTACAGTGAACCTCAGCTGTGGTGTTACACAAGTACAGTGAACCCAAGCTGTGGTGAACACAAGTACAGTGAACCCCAGCTTTGGTGAACACAAGTACAGTGAACCCGAGCTGTGGTGTTACACAAGTACAGAGAACCCCAGCTGTGGTAAACACAAGTACAGTGAACCCAAGCTGTGGTGTTACACAAGTACAGTGAACCCCAGCTGAGGTGTTACACAAGTACAGTGAACCCCAGCTGTAGTGAACACAAGTACAGTGAACCTCAGCTGTGGTGTTACACAAGTACAGTGAACCCCAGCTGTGAGGAACACAAGTACAGTGAACCACAGCCATGAACACAAGTACAGTGAACCCCAGATGTGGTGTTACACAAGTACAGAGAACCCCAGCTGTGGTGAACACAAGTACAGTGAACCCAAGCTGTGGTGTTACACAAGTACAGTGAACCCCAGCTGTGGTGAACACAAGTACAGTGAACCTCAGCTGAGGTGTTACACAAGTACAGTGAACCCCAGCTGTAGTGAACACAAGTACAGTGAACCTCAGCTGTGGTGTTACACAAGTACAGTGAACCCCAGCTGTGAGGAACACAAGTACAGTGAACCACAGCTATGAACACAAGTACAGTGAACCACAGCTATGAACACAAGTACAGTGAACCCCAGCTGTGGTGTTACACAAGTACAGAGAACCCCAGCTGTGGTGAACACAAGTACAGTGAACCCAAGCTGTGGTGTTACACAAGTACAGTGAACCCCAGCTGTGGTGAACACAAGTACAGTGAACCCAAGCTGTGGTGTTACAAAGTACAGTGAACCCCAACTGTGGTGTTAGACAACTACAGTGAACCCCAGCTGAGGTGTTACATAAGTACAGTGTACCCCAGCTGTGGTGTTACACAGTACAGTGAACCAGAGCTGTGGTGTTACACAAGTACAGTGAACCACAGCTGTGGTGTTACAAAAGCATAGTGAACCCAAGCTGTGGTGTTATACAAGTACAGTGAACCCCAGCTGTGATGTTACACAAGTACAGTGAACCCCAGCTGTGGTGTTACACAAGTACAGTGAGCCCCAGCTGTGGTGTTACACAAGTAAAGTGAACCCCCAACTGTGGTGAACACAAGTACAGTGAACCCCAGCTGTGGTGTTACACAAATACAGTGAACCCCAGCTGTGGTTGTTGTTGTATGTTCGCCGGTACATCCGGCCCGGGTCTTCTCCAAATAGTGACCCGGCATTGGCCCCCTGGGTAGAGGGTGTCATCTTCTTTCTTTCTTGCTGTGGCTCTCCATGATGGGGAGTAACCCAGCTGTGGTGTTACACAAGTACAGTGAACCCCAGCTGTGAACACAAGTACAGTGAACCTCGGCTGTGGAGTTACACAACTACAGTGAACCCCATCTGTGGTGTTACACAAGTACAGTGAACCCCAGCTGTGGTGTTACATAAATACAGTGAACCCCAGCTGTGGTGTTACACAAGCATAGTGAACCCCAACTGTGTTAAACACAAGTACAGTGAACCCCAGCTGTGGTGTTCCACAAGCATAGTGAACCCCAGCCGTGGTGTTACACAAGTACAGTGAGCCCCAGCTGTGGCATTACACAAGTACAGTGAACACCCAGCTGTAATGAACACAAGTACAGTAAACCCCAGCTGTGGTGAACACAAGTACAGTGAACCCCAGCTGTGGTGTTCCACAAGCATAGTGAACCCCAGCTGTGGAGAACTCAAGTACAGTGAACCCCAGCTGTGGTGAACACAAGTACAGTGAACCCCAGCTGTGGTGAACACAAGTACATTGAACCCCAGCTGTGGTGTTACACAAGTACAGTGAACCCCAGCTGTGGTGTTACACAAGTACAGTGAACCCCCAGCTGTGGTGTTACAAAGTAAAGTGAACCCCAACTGTGGTGTTAGACAACTACAGTGAACCCCAGCTGAGGTGGAGGTGGAGGAGGAGTTGCACTGCTCATTAAGAACCGGTGGGGATTTGAGGAAGTGGAAGGAATGGATGGAATGGGCGAAAGGGACTACATAGTAGGAACAATTCAGTCTGAGGGCCATAAGGTGGTAATTGCTGTAATGTACAACCTGCCACAGAACTGCAGGAGGCCAAGAGAAGAATACGACGAGAGCAACAGAGCATTGGTCGACACACTAGCCGAGGTGGCCAGAAGAGCCCACACAGGGAGAGCAAAGTTGCTAGTTATGGGTGATTTCAATCACAAAGAGATTGATTGGAAAAACCTGGAGCCCCACGGGGGTCCTTATTCATGGAGAGCCAAGATGATGGATGTGGTACTGGAAAACCTCATGCATCAACATGTTAGAGACACTACCAGAGAGAGAGGTGAGGATGATCCAGCAAGACTGGACCTAGTATTCACCTTGAGTAGTTCGGACATTGAGGATATCACATATGAAAGGCACCTTGGAGCTAGTGATCACTTCGTTCTGTGTTTTGATTATATAATTGAGCTTCAAGTGGAGAGGGGAGCAGGAATAGGAAGGGAGAAACGAAACTACAAAAGGGGGGACTACACAAGTATGAGGAACTTCCTACAAGACGTTCAGTGGGAGAAAGAATTGGCAGGAAAACCAGTAAAAAAAATGATGGAATATGTGACAACCAAATGCAAAGAGGCAGAGGAGAGGTTTGTCCCCAAGGGAAACAGAAGTAATGGGAAGACCAGACGAGTCCTTGTTCACCCAAAGGTGTAAGGAGGCAAAACTAAGTGCACTAGAGAATGGAAAAAGTACAGAAGACAAAGGACCCAAGAAAATAAAGAGATTAGCCGAAGAGCAAGAAACGAATATGCACAGTTAAGAAGGGAGGCTCAGCAACAATACGAAAATGATATAGCATCAAAGGTCAAGTCTGACCCGAAGCTGTTGTATAGCCACATCAGGAGGAAAACAACAGTCAAGGACCAGGTAATAAGACTGAGGAAGGAAGGTGGGGAGTTCACAAGAAACGACCAAGAGGTATGTGAGGAGCTCAACATGAGATTTAAAGAAGTCTTTACAGAGGAGACAGGAAGGAATCCAGGAATTCAGAATAAGGAGATATACCAACAAGTGCTGGATGAAATACACACAACCGAGGAGGTGAAGAAGCTGTTATGTGAACTCGATACCTCAAAAGCGGTGGGACCTGACAACATTTCTCCATGGGTCCTTAGAGAGGGAGCAGAGATGTTGAGTGTGCCACTAACAAAAATCTTCAACACATCCATTGAAACTGGGCAACCTACCTGAGGTGTGGAAGTTGGCAAATGTAGTCCCAATTTTTAATAAAGGAGACAGACATGAGACATTAAATTACAGACCTGTGTCACTGACGTGTATAGTATGCAAAGTCGTGGAGAAGATCATCAGGAGGAGAGTGGTGGAGCACCTAGAAAGACACAAGCTTATAAACGACAACCAGCACGGTTTCAAGGAAGGAAAATCCTGTGTCACAAACCTACTGGAGTTTTATGACAAGGTAACAGAAGTAAGACATGAGAGAGAGGGGTGGATAGACTGCATTTTCTTGGACTGCAAGAAGGCGTTCGACACAGTTCCTCACAAGAGGTTAATGCAAAAGCTAGAGGATCAGGCACACATAACAGGAAAGGCACTGCAATGGATCAGAGAATATCTGACAGGGAGGCAACAACGAGTCATGGTACGTGATGAGGTGTCAGAGTGGGCACCTGTGACGAGTGGGGTTCCACAAGGGTCAGTCCTGGGACCGGACTGTTTTTGGTATATGTGAATGACATAATGGAAGAGATAGACTCAGAAGTGTCCCTGTTTGCAGATGATGTGAAGTTAATGAGAAGAATTAAATCAGTCAAGGATCAGGCAGGACTACAAAGAGACCTTGACAGGCTACAAGCCTGGTCCAGTAACTGGCTCCTTGAATTTAACCCTGCCATATGTAAAGTCATGAAGATCGGGGAAGGGCAAAGAAGACCACAGACAGAGTATAGTCTAGGTGGCCAAAGACTGCAAACCTCACTCAAGGAAGAAGATATTGGGTATAATACCGAGCACATCTCCTGAGGCACACATTAATCAGATAACTGCTGTAGCATACGGGCGGCTGGCAAACCTAAGAATAGCGTTCCAATACCTCACTAAGGAATCGTTCAAGACTCTGTACACCATATATGTCAGGCCCATACTGGAGTATGCAGCACCAGTTTGGAACCCACACCTGGTCAAGCACGTCAAGAAACTAGAGAAAGTGCAAAGGTTTGCAACAAGACTAGTCCCAGAGCTAAGGGGATTGTCCTACGAAGAAAGGTTAAGGGAAATCGGCCTGGCGACACTAGAGGACAGGAGGGTTAGGGGAGACATGATAACGACATATAAAATACTGCGAGGAATAGATAAGGTGGACAGAGACAAGATGTTCCAGAGAGGGGACACAGAAACAAGGGGATACAATTGGAAGTTGAAGACTCCTATGAGTCAAAGAGATGTTAGGAAGTATTTCTTCAGTTACAGAGTTGTCAGGAAGTGGAATAGCCTAGAAAGTGACGTAGTGGAGGCAGGAACCATACATAGTTTTAAGACGAGGTTTGATAAAGCTCATGGAGCAGGGAGAGAGAGGACCTAGAAGCAATCAGTGAAGAGGCGTAGCCAGGAGCTATGACTCGACCCCTGCAACCACATATAGGTGAGTATAAATAGGTGAGTACAAGTACAGTGAACCCCAGCTGTGGTATTACACAGTACAGTGAACCAGAGCTGTGGTGTTACACAAGTACAGTGAACCCCATCTGTGGTGTTACAAAAGCATAGTGAACCCAACCTGTGGTGTTATACAAGAACAGAGAACCCCAGCTGTGGTGTTACACAAGTACAGTGAACCCCAGCTGTGGTGTTACACAAGTACAGTGAACCCCAGCTGTGGTGTTACACAAGTACAGTGAACCCCAGCTGTGTTGTGAACCCCAGCTGTGGTGTTACACAAGTACAGTGAACCCCAGCTGTGGTATTACAAAGTACAGTGAACCCCAGCTGTGGTGTTACAAAGTACAGTGAACCACAGCTGTGGTGTTACAAAGTACAGTGAACCCCAACTGTGGTGTTAGACAACTACAGTGAACCCCAGCTGAGGTGTTACACAAGTACAGTGAACCCTAGCTGTGGTGTTACACAGTACAGTGAACCAGAGCTGTGGTGTTACACAAGTACAGTGAACCCCAGCTGTGGTGTTACAAAAGAATAGTGAACCTAAGCTGTGGTGTTATATAAGTACAATGAAACCCAGCTGTGGTATTACACATGTACAGTGAACCCCAGCTGTGGTGTTACACAAGTACAGTGAGCCCCAGATGTGGTGTTACACACGTACAGTGAACCCCAGCTGTGAACACAAGTACAGTGAACCTTAGCTGTGGAGTTACACAACTACAGTGAACCCCGGTTGTGGTGTTACACAAGTACAGTGAACCCCAGCTGTGGTGAACACAAGTACAGTGAACCCCAGCTGTGGTGAACACAAGTACAATGAACCCCAGTTGTGGTGTTACACAACTACAATGACCCCCAGCTGTGGTGAACACAAGTACAGTGAACCCTAGCTGTGGTGTTACACAAGCACAGTGAACCCCAGCTGTGAACACAAGTACAATGAACCCCAGCTGTAGTGAACACAAATACAGTGAACCCCAGCTGTGGTGAACACAAGTACAGTGATCCCCAGCGGTGAACACAAGTACAGTGAACCACAGCTGTGGTGAACATAAGTACAGTGAACCCCAGCTTTGGTAAACACAATTACAGTGAACCCCAGCTGTGATGAACACAAGTACAGTGAACCCCAGGTGAGGTGTTACACAAGTACAGTGAACCCCAGCTGTGGTATTACACAAGTACAGTGAACCCCATCTGTGGTGTTACACAAGTACAGTGAACCCCAGCAGTGGTGTTACACAAGCAGAGTGAACCCCAGTTGTCGTAAGCACAAGTACAGTGAACCCCAGCTGTGGTGAACACAAGTGCAGTGAACCCCAGCTGAGGTGAACACAAGTACAGTGAACCCCAGCTGTGGTGATGCACAAGCACAGTGAACCCCAGCTGTGGTGATACACAAGCACAGTGAACCCCAGCTGTGAAAATAAGTACAGTGCACCCAAGCTGAGGTGAACACAAGCACAGTGAACCCCAGCTGTGGTTAACACAAGTACTGTGAACCCCAGCTGTGGTGAACAAAAGTACAGTGAATCCCAGCTGTGGTGTTACACAAGTACAGTGAACCCCAGCTGAGGTGAACATAAGTACAGTGAACCACAGCTGCGGTGAACACAAGTGCAGTGAACCCAAGCTGTGGTGTTACACAAGTACAGTGAACCCAAGCTGTGATGAACACAAGTACAATGAACCCCAGTTGTGAACACAAGTACAGTGAACCCCAGCTGTATTGTTACACAAGTACAGTGAACCCCAGCTGTGTGTTACACAAGCATAGTGAACCCCAGCTGTGGTGAGCACAAGTTCCATGAACCCCAGCTGTGGTGCTACACAAGCATAGTGAACCCCAGCTGTGGTGAGCACAAGTACAGTGAACCCCAGCTGTGGTGTTACACAAGCATAGTGAACCCCAGCTGTGGTGAACACAAGTACAGTGAACCACCAGCTGTGGTGAACACAAGTATAGTGAACCCCAGCTGTGGTGTTACACAAGTACATTGAACCTCAGGGATATGTTTAAAAGACAAGATTCAAAATAAAGTTGTTTGTAAAGACAAAGCAATTGATCAGCAAACAAAGAGAGACAGTAGAGGGCAACGATTGACTAGCTCCCTTAAGGTTTACTATACAAATAGTAGGAGTCTAAGAAATAAGATAAATGAGCTAAGATTACTTGCAAGTGAAGGTAATATAGATATTATTGCTATAACAGAGACCTGGTTTAACCTGAAAGATAGAGAAATACCTTCCGAGTGCAACATTCAGGGTTACAAACTATTCCACACTGTCAGGGTCAACAGGAAGGGTGGTGGAGTGGCGATGTATCTCAGAGATAATTTAAATTGTTGTGTTAGACAAGATATAGCATTAGAAACATCGGACACAGAATCTGTTTGGCTACAGTTTCTCAAGGGTCGTGAAAAATTAATTTTGGGTGTGATTTACAGGCCTCCAAGTCTGGATAGGGAGTGCAGTAAGCTGCTATGAGACGAAATTCATAAGGCGTCTAGATATGAAAATGTTGTGTTAATGGGAGATTTTAACTTTAGACAAATTGATTGGAACAATGTGACAGGTAATCTTGAGTCTAGTGACTTTCTTGATACGGTTCAGGATTGTTTTTTAAAACAGTTTGTGACAGAACCAACTAGAGGTAGCAACTTGCTTGATTTGGTTCTTGCCAACAAAGAATCACTAATTAATAATCTTGAGGTTAATGAAGAGCTTGGGGAAAGCGATCACAAATCACTTAGTTAGAATATATCATGGAATTACCCAGGTAACTGCAATCAAGTCTCTGTTCTAGACTTTCGCTTAGCCGACTTCATGGGGCTGAGAAATTACCTAGGTGGGCTAAATTGGGATGACCTGACTATGGGTCAGGTAGGTGGTTTTAGTTGCCAATATGACGTTTTCCAGAGCGTAGTTCTAGTTGCCCAGACAACTTTTGTTCCGAGTAGGGAAATTAGATCTAACAAAAATGATCCTAAATGGATGAACAATAGATTAAAACATCTCACTGGTCAAGAGAGGCATATATAGGCATATCAAAAGAGGGGATGGACAGATAAGAAATCAATATTTTCAATTAAAGAGAGAAATAAAAAAAGGAATAAGAAAAGCAAAAAGGGATTATGAGGCTAAGGTCTCAAGGGATTCGAAGACTAACCCAAAAGGGTTCTTTCAGGTATACAGAAGTAAGATTAGGGACAAGATAGGCCCACTTAAGAGTTACTCAGGACAGATCACGGACAGTGATAAGGATATGTGTGAAATTTTCAATACTTACTTCCTCTCAGATTTTACTCAGAAAGCTACTAGTGGAATTCCAGAAATAATAAATTATGTTGAACAGGAAGATAATAGACTATGCTCGATTGGGGTAACTAGTGACATGGTCCTCAGACAAATAGAGAAATTAAAACCTAACAAATCCCCAAGCCCTGATGAATTGTTTGCAAGAGTTTTAAAGGATTGTAAAGAGGAACTTAGCAAACCTTTGGCAAATCTTTTCAATATATCACTACAAACTGGCATAGTGCCAGACAAGTGGAAAAGGGCAAATGTAATACCTATTTACAAGGCAGGTGACAGGTCCTTAGCTTCGAACTATAGACCAATAAGCCTTACCTCCATAGTTGGTAAATTTATGGAATCAATAATTGCCGAGGCAATTCATAGCCATCTTGAAAGGCATAAATTGATAAATGAATCTCAACATGGTTTTACTAAGGGGCGTTCCTGTCTTACGAATTTACTAACTTTTTTCACTAAGGTGTTTGAGGAGGTAGATCATGGTAATGAATATGATATTGTGTATATGGACTTCAGTAAGGCTTTCGATAAAGTTCCACATCAGAGGCTATTGATGAAACTTAAGGCACACGGAATAGGAGGAGAAATTTTTTCCTGGGTAGAGGCATGATTGACAAATAGGCGGCAGAGAGTTTGCATAAATGGGGAGAAATCAGAATGGGGGCACGTCTCAAGCGGTGTCCCACAGGGGTCAGTTTTGGGCCCGCTGTTGTTTACAATTTACATAAACGACATAGATGAGGGAATAAATAGCAACATAAGCAAATTTGCTGATGACACCAAAATAGGCTATCCAATTCATTCTAATGAGGACATTAGAGCACTCCAGGATGATTTGAATAGACTGATGCAGTGGTCGGAGAAGAATCAGATGCAGTTTAATGTAGACAAATGTAAAGATCGAAATGTTGGGCAGGACAATAACCATGCCACATATAAACTGAATAATGTAGATCTTAATACTTGTGATTGCGAGAAGGATTTAGAAGTTCTGGTTAGCAGTAATCTGAAACCAAGACAACAGTGCATAAGTGTTCACAATAAAGCTAACAGAATCCTTGGCTTCATAACAAAAAGTATAAATAATAGAAGTCCACAGGTTATTCTTCAACTCTATATATCTTTGGTTAGGCCTCATTTAGATTATGCTGCACAGTTCTGGTCACCATATTACAGAATGGATATAAATGCACTGGAAAACGTACAGAGGAGGATGACAAAGTTGATCCCATGTATCAGAAATCTTCCCTATGAGGATAGACTGAGGGCCTTGAATCTGCACTCTCTAGAAAGGCATAGAATTAGGGGGGATATGATTGAGGTGTATAAATGGAAAACAGGAATAAATAAAGGGGATGTAAACAGCGTGCTGAAAATATCCAGCCAAGACAGGACTCGCAGCAATGGTTTCAAGTTAGAAAAGTTCAGATTCAGGAGGGATATAGGAAAGCACTGGTTTGGTAATAGAGTTGTGGATGAGTGGAACAAACTCCTGAGTACCATCATAGGGGCTGGGACGTTGTGTAGTTTTAAAAATAGGTTAGATAAATACATGAGTGGGTGTGGGTGGGTGTGAGTTGGACCTGACTAGCTTGTGCTACTAGGTCAGATGCCGTACTAATTCCTTAAGTGGAAGTGACCTGACTACCTGCAGTTTACCTGGAGAAGGTTAGCTCCAGGTGGTCAGGTCTAAGCCGGTGAGTGATGGACCTGCCTCGCATGGGTCAGTAGGCATGCTGCAGTGTTCCTTTTTTCTTATGTTCTTATAAGCATAGTGAATCCCAGCTGTGGTGTTACACAAGTACAGTGAACCCCAGCTGTGGTTACACAAGCACAGTGAATCCCAGCTGTGCTGACCACAAATACAGTGAACCCCAGCTGTGGTGAACACAAATACAGTGAACCCAAGCTGTGGTTACACAAGCACAGTGAACCCCAGCTGTGGTTAACACAAGTACAGTGAACCCCAGCTGTGGTGTTACACAAATACAGTGAACCCCATCTGTGGTGAACACAAGTACAGTGAACTCCAGCTGTGAACACAAGCACAGTGAACCCCAGCTGTGGTGAACACAAGTTCTGTGAACCCCAGCTGTGGTGAACACAAGCACAGTGAACCCCAGCTGTGAACACAAGCACAGTCAACCCCAACTGTGGTGAACTCAAGTACAGTGAACCCAGCTGTGGTGAACACAAGTACAGTGAACCCCAGCTGTGAACATAAGCACCGTGAACCCCAGCTGTGGTGAACACAAGCACAGTGATCCCCACCTGTGGTGAACACAAGCACAGTGAACCCCACCTGTGAACACAAGCACAGTGAACCCCAGCTGTGGTGAACACAAGTACAGTGAACTCCAGCTGTGGTGAACACAAGCAAAGTGAACCCCAGCTGTGGTGAACACAAGCACAGTGAACCCCAGCTGTGGTGAACACAAGTACAATGAACCCCAGCTGTGGTACACAAGTACAGTGAACCCCAGCTGTGGTGAACACAAGTACAGTGAAAGCCAGCTGTGAACACAAGCACAGTGAACCCCAGCTGTGAACACAAGCACAGTGAGCCCCAGCTGTGGTGAACACAAGCACAGTGAACAACAGCTGTGAACACAAGCACAGTGAACCCCAGCTGTGGTGAACACAAGCATAGTGAACCCAAGCTGTTGTGTTACACAAGTACAGTGAACCCCTGCTGTGGTGAACACAAGTACTGTGGAAAATATTGGGTATTTTCCCGAAAGGTTATACTCGAAAACCTTTCTAATGTGAATATTCTTAATGTGTGGCTGTTGGTTCGTATTTTTCTTGAGATGAAGACAGAACCATCCCGACAGTCGCGTGGGTAAGCAGAGCTGGGTCAAGCGAGGGCAGGGAGCAGCCTGTCTCGTGGGATAAGCCGAAGAAGGTAGAACGATGGGAGAGTTCTGATTATAATGGAGACAGGAATCGGCGTTTACAACGACCAACTCGCGGTTAATGGTCTCTCTTCACAATAGTGAATGTTGTGAATATTCGCCGGACATAATGTGGGACATTAAGTACAAGAAACTGCAATAATAGAGTGATAATGTGTTAAATAGTGACCGATGCCGCCATTACGGGTTTTTGATGGAGGAAATGTGCGTCGGTTTGATCAGTGTTCATCGTACACAATTATTAATGGATTAACTTCTAACGAGGATAAATTAGTGGGACATTAAACCATCGTGTGAATAGTGTTTAAAGTGTTACATATAAACTGTAATAAAGGGGAATAGTGAGAGGATATGAATCGCTACCCCGACCAACCACGTTAAATAACGCCTGGTCTCGTGGGCGTAAGAGAGTTCAAGGAATCAATCTTTTCTTGACTCATCGGGACAACCACCAACATCATCGTCTTGCCAGAAGAATAATTCCCCGAGCAGGACCACGGGATCCCGAAGAATAGGCAAGAATGCTGATTCTTCCCCCGTAAAAAGTTGTATCCTATAGCTGGCCAGGGGTTTTTGATAGAAGTGTCTACGGGGAATAATGAAAAGGGGGCCAGAAACACCCAAGAAGGGTAAAGGGGGGGTGATATTACCAAATTTTACTTCCCCCTCCTTCTCCCCCCCAGTCAAAATTAACCCCGTCCACAAAAATTTTAAAAAAACCGTAACATTGGGTTTCCCATTTTTAAAAACTGGTAAGGATAGATGTGGATTTTGAGAATAATGCCCCCCCCGCCATGGCATGCCGTGGCTCTCCTTGCATTACAGTTTTATAATTGTAAAACATCAAAAAAAAATATTATTTTATTATTATTATTATTATTAGAGGGGAATATCGGGGACCCTTGGGGTGACCAGGAGGGGGGGAAATTTTCTCACACGCCCCCAAAGGGGGAACCGCAAAAAATTTTTCTAGTCGGGCTCCCCCGGGGTTTTTTTTTGGGGCGGTGGGCCCCCCCCAGGTAATCCCAACCCCCCAACCCCCCCCTTTCCCGGGCCAGAGGTGATTTGAATTTCTTTTTTTAATTTTATTTAATAAATAAGTGACTGATTGTAGGGAAATTTTAAATACATTGAGTTAATTAATCATTTTGGACAGTAATTTGTCCAATTAA
>WNWK01024282.1:0-29960 GCA_009830355.1 Cherax destructor
CAATTTTTAGCAAATAAGGTGATTAATAGAACTTATAAATTCTAAGCAAGTAAGCTGATAAAAAATATATAGGTATGTGGGTTGAAAAATGGGCACAAGTAAAAATTCTATGTATTTAAAAATAAAAGTAAAACTATTTGTCAAAAATATTCATCAGAGGATAGACAAATACTTAAATGAGGTAGATGGGCAAAACATACACTACACTATACGTAGGGGTTTGGTATTGGACATTGTGTTTATCAGTCTCTGTTATATTTGCATCCCTAAGGAATCTTGATAGTTCAGTCTCAGTTGTGATAGTATACAACTGACCTACACTTGTTTTCACTAGAATTTTCCATCCAGTGAAACATTGGTGGATTTTATCATTATTCTCTCGCTTAAGTCTTCTGATTCTATACCAGAGGTTCTGACGTTTTTGGTCAGACACTCATTAATATATACTTGTTTCCTGGCTTTAATAGATGATCTAATTAGATCTGTTTTCCTGTCATGTGTGGTGAATCTAAGCATAACACTTTTTCTACCATGGGAACCTAGTAATCGTGCTTCTTTTATATCTGTCACTGGTACATTTACGTTCATTTGATCTTTGATGATCGTCATGTCCCAAAAACCATTCGTCTCCATTCACTCCTATCTAACACGCTCACACATGCTTGCTGGAAGTCCAAGCCCCTCGCCCACAAAACCTCCTTTACCCCTTCCCTCCAACCTTTTCTAGGACGCCCCTACCCGCCTTCCTTCCCTACAGATTTATACGCTCTCCAAGTCATTCTACTTTGATCCATTCTCTCTAAATGACCAAACCACCTCAACAACCCCTCTTCAGCCCTCTGACAAATACTTTTAGTAACTCCACACCTTCTCCTAATTTCCACATTCCGAATTTTCTGCATAATATTTACACCACACATTGCCCTTAGACAGGACATCTCCACTGCCTCCAGCCTCCTCCTCGCTGCAGCATTTGCAACCCATGCTTCACACCCATATAAGAGTGTTGGTACCACTATGCTTTCGTACATTCCCTACTTTGCCTCCATGGATAACGTTTTTGTCTCCACAGATACCTCAATGCACCACTCCCTTTTTCCTTCATCAATTCTATGGTTAACCTCATCCTTCATAAACCCATCCGCTGACACGTCAACACCCAAATATCTGAAAACATTTACTTCTTCCATAATCCCTCTCCCCAATGTGATACCCAATTTTCTTTATTTAAATCGTTTGCTACCCTCATCACCTTACTCTTATCTATGTTCACTTTTAACTTTCTACCTTTACACTCTCCCAAACTCGTCCACTAACCTTTGCAACTTTTCTTTAGAATCTCCCATAAGCACAGTATCATCAGCAAAAAGTAACTGTGTCAACTCCCATTTGCATTTAATTCTCCATAATTTAATCCACCCCTCTCCCCAACACCTTAGCATTTACTTCTTTTACAACCCCATCTATAAATATATTAAACAACCATGGTGACATTACACGTCCTGTCTAAGACCTACTTTTGGGAAGTAATCTCCCTCTCTCCTACACACCCTAACCTGAGCCTCACTATCCTCATAAAAACTCTTTACAGCCTTCAGTAACTTACTACCTATTCCATACACTGGCAACATTTGCCACATTGCTCCCCTATCCACTCTATCATATGCCTTTCTAAATCCATAAATGCAATAAAAACTTCTCTACCTTTATCTAAGTACTGTTCACATATATGCTTCACTGTAAACACTTGATCTACACATCGCTACCCACTCTAAAGCCTCCTTGCTCATCTGCAATCCTACTCTCTGTCTTACCTCTAATTCTTTCAATAATAACCCTGCCATACACTTTACCTGGTATACTCAGTAAACTTATTCCCTATAATTTTACACTCTCTTTTATCCCCCTTCCCTTTATATAAAGGAACTATACATGCTCTCTGCCAATCCTAGGTACCTTCCCTCTTTCATACATTTATTAAACAAAAATACCAACCACTCCAGCACTATATCCCCCCTGCTTTTAACATTTCTGTCATGATTCCGTCAATTCCAGCTGCTTTACCCCCTTTCATTCTACGTAATGCCTCCGCACCTCTCCACACTCCCTCCTGCTCTTCTTCACTCCTAAACGATGTTGTACCTCCCTGGCCAGTACATGAAATTACCGCCTCCTTTTTTCATCGACATTTAAAAGTTCCTCAAAATATTCCCGCCATCTACCCAATACCTCCAGCTCCCCATCTACTAACTCCCTACTCTGTTTTTAACTGACAAATCCATTCGTTCCCTAGACTTTCTTACCTTGTTTATCTCACTCCAAAATTTTTCTTGTTTTCAGCAAAATTTCTTGACAGAGCCTCTCCCATTCTTTCATCCGCTCTTCTTTTGCACTCTCTCACCACTCTCTTCACCTTTCTTTTACTTTCCATATACTCTGCTCTTCTATTAACACTTCTGTTTTGTAAAAACCTCTCATAACTACCTTTTTCTCTTTTATCACACCCTTTACTTCTTCATTCCACCACTCACTCCTCTTTCCTCCTGCACCCACCCTCCTATAGCCACAAACTTCTGCCCCACATTCTAATACTGCATTTTTAAAACTATCCCAACTCTCTACAACCCCACTACTCCTACTTGCACTACCACCTTTCTGCCAATAGTTGCTTATATCTCACCCTAACTTCCTCCTCCCTTAGTTTATACACTTTTACCTCTCTCTTACTTGCTGTTGCCATTTTCTTTTTGTCCCATCTACCTTTTACTCTAACTGTAGCTACAACCTAGACAGCATACTCCACCTATATTCAGAACCTTAAAACTACTCACCATAAAAAATATTCATACCTATTCATGTGCCTTCTACATACATAAAACTCTACATGCTAATATTAACCCCGCGCTCAAATTCTCCTCAACAACTTTAATAGGTCCCACGAACATGACACAAGACACAGATCACTATTTGACATACCCGAGTCCATACTAACCAATGTAAAAATTCTATGCACATAAAGGGCCCCAAAATCTGGAATTCATTACCAGTAAATATCAAGTTAACCTTGTCCGAAAATCAATTCAAGACTCTTCTCAAAGTCACCTACTCACCCTATACTAAATACTCATACTGTAACAAACTTCCAAACCCAATATTATTTTACTTAAGAAGATCTCATTTTGATATGTTCATCCTCCTTAACACTTGTTGCAATCTTATATCATCATATTGTCATTTAAAATCTTATAGTATCATCATTTTCTTAATTTGAAATAAAATATATACCTAGATGAAACTCTAAAAACTATTTCTAGTATTGTTATTATACTAGTATAGCATCAACATACTGTAATTTGAAATAAATTCTACAACTAGATTAAACTCAACCAATTTCTCTTGTATTGTCTTTAAATAGTATGTATAACCATTTAATAATTTAAATAATATAGAACTAGAATAAACTCAATCAATTTCTTTAGCATTAAGTACTTAGTGAATAAGTCTCTAGAATAAACTGCCCCTAATGCCATGGCATGCCAGTGGCTCTCCTTGCATTACAGTTTTATAATTGTATTATATTTGTAACTACCAATAACATTGTACACTTGTAACATGCATTGAAATAAAAATTATTATTATTATTATTATTATTAACCAAATAATGATCTGATATATCCGTTGCCCCTCTATAAACATGTACATCCTGAAGCCTACTCGTCAACCTTTTATCCACCAATACATAATCCAACAAACTACTTTCCTTACGTGCTATATCATACCTTGTATATTTATTTATCCTCTTTTTCATAAAATATGTATTACTTATTACCAAACCTTTTTCTACACATAGCTCAATTAATGGTTCCCCATTTACATTTACCCCTGGCACCCCAAATTTACCTAGTACTCCCTCCACAACATTTTTACCCACTTTAGCATTAAGATCCCCAACCACAATTACTCTCTCACTTGGTTCAAAACTCCCCACACACTCACTCAACATTTCCCAAAATCTCTCTCTCTCCTCTACACTTCTCTCTTCTCCAGGTGCATAAACACTTACTATAACCCACTTTTCACATCCAACCTTTATTTTACTCCACATAATCCTTGAATTTATACATTTATATTCCTTCTTTACCTGCCATAACTGATTATTCAACATTATTGCCACTCCTTCTTTAGCTCTAACTCTATTTGAAACCCCTGATCTAATCCCATTTATTTCTCCCCACTGAAACTCTCCTACCCCTTCAGCTTTGTCTCACTTAAAGCCAGAACATCCAGCTTCTTTTCATTCATAACATCTACAATCATCTCTTTCTTATCATTCGCACAACATCCACGCACATTCAAACATCCCACTTTGACGGTTTTCTTCTTCTTCTTTTTAGTAAGCTATACAGGAAAAGGGGTTACTAGCCCATTGTTCCCGGCATTTTAGTTGACTTTTACAACACGCATGGCTTACGGAGGAAAGATTCTTATTCCACTTCCCCATGGATATGAAAGGGAAAAGCAATAAGAACAAGAACTATTAAGATAAAATCAAAGAAAACTCAGATGAGTGTGTATACATAAACGTGTACATGTTTGCGTAGTGTGACCTAAGTGTAAGTATAAGTAGCAAGACGTACCTGAAATCTTGCATGTTTATGAGACAGAAAAAAGACACCAGCAATCTTATGAAATGATAATCTTTTTCCGATCATAACAACACCAAAATTATGAAATTTGAATGAAAACTTACGGAATTATGCTCTCGCGAAGTTATCGGTCTCGAAGATGTTGACGCATTGGCGATTTTGCCCACCTTGAGCCCTATTTTTGGCCAATTCCAATGTTCCAGTCCACTAAAATCATAGCTATTTCGCTAGAACTCCATTTATTCTATCGATTGAGTACAAGAAACCGCCTATTTACCAATTTCAACTACCCAAAATAGTGGTCAGAAAATGGCAATTTGGCCAATTTCACACAAATTTCAAACAATGCCAATTTCAAAATAGGGTCCAGAATAAACAAGGCAGACATTCCTGGCACTAAAATAACATCTTCTCTGATCATTAGTCACGTTTCCAGGCCCCTCTTACATTACTTTTGCTTTCCATTTTGAATTTTTATTCTCACAAAAAATAAAAGATTTACTGCTATGTATACAACTGCATCATTCTAAAAATGGTACAAATAAATCAGTGCACTTGTGAAAGAATATTAGACTCACCAGTTGATGTGTATTTTACACGTGGTGTGATTTGTTTACTCTTGAACATTGGCAAAAATCGAACATTTCCCCTAATTTGAGCTCAATTTCAAGGTCGTTTTCATCATGAAACTAATCCAATCCATATCTATTTCTGTAGTATGTTTTCCATTCTATCAAATCAGACAACGAAAAAGAGAATACAACCATAAATACTATACGAAAATACACATCAAAGTCGGCGTTTTAATCCAAAAACACGGTCGGAGTTTTTTTTTCTCATTATGCACTGCGTGCTGCAGGATTTTTTTATACAGCGCACACTGACCACACAGACCCATTCTCTCATGTGAGCCTACCAGCTTTCTCCTGCTTGATTTGAAGCCGCTAGAATTTTTGAGAGTATATACGTCCGAAACAGTGGCTCGTAAGACGTATATATACGACCAAAACAGTCAAAGGGTTAAATATTCTATTAGGTAATGCTACATTGCCTTGATAAGTATACTATAATGATTACAGTACTATTACAATAGAACAATTTAAAACAATTTACAATATGATGTACGTATTACAATTTAGTACTATTTAAAACAATGAAATTTAGACATCCTAATTTTGAAGTAGTGGGTAAGTGGTAGAGCAATCCTCAGCACAATATGAGTAGCTTTTGAGTAACTGGTAGGTATTAGGTACGGTTTGTCTAGTTAATTTTGGGTGACAAGGTGATTTCTTAGTAGGGCCTTAAACTGATTTGCAGACAGGGGTCCTTTAGTGTGTTCTGGCAATGAATTCAAGATCTTCAGGCCCTTTATGTGCATAGCATTTTTGCATAGGGAGAGATGGACACGAGGGATATCGAAGAGTGATTTGTGTCTCGTATTATGGCTGTGTTCTGTTATAGTTATCAAGGAGGAGTTTGAGAGGAGGGTTTATATTTGAGTATACTGTAGTGTTCTGTGTATGTAGTAGGCACAATAATAAGTGTGGGTGTTTTGTAAATTAAGCAACTTAAAGCTCTTGAAAAGTGGTGGAGTGTGTTGTCTAATGCAGGAGTTGGTAATCAATCGTACTGCAGCTTTTGTTGGGTTATTAAAAGCTTAAGGTGATTTGCTGTGGTTGAGCCCCATGCACAAATACCATAGGCGAGGTAATGGTAAACGAGAGAGTGGTACAGAGCTAGAAGAGCTGATTGGGGTACATAGTACCTTATCTTTGAAAGGATGCCTACTGTTTTGGAGACTTTCTTGGAGATTTGCTGTATGTGTGTCTGAAATTTGAGACTGCAGTCAAGGTGGAGACCTAGAAATTTGCCCTCTGTCTGTCTAGATATGGTTGAACCATTTATCAATATGTTTAGCTGTACATTTGAAGCTCTGTTTCCAAATAGCATGAAGCAGATTTTGTCTATATTGAGAGTAAGTTTGTTGGTAGTCATCGGCATTTACAGTGTCTGTTAGTATGGTTGGGTTTGGGTAAGAGAAAACATAAGTAGTGTCATCTGCAAATAAAATGGGTTTAAGGAGATTAGATCCATTTAGTAGGTCATTGATGTAAACGAGAAAGGGAAGTGGGCCAAGGACACTCCCCTGTGGGACTCCAATCAGAATAGGTTGTGTAGTGGAGCTGGCTCCATTTGTATATACAGTGGACCCCCGAGTTTCGTAAAAACTTCCCTCCTGAAGTCTGCTCAAGTGCCATTACCGAACGAATTTACTCCCTTAAGGAAAAATTTCACGTAGGTTAGTCTATTTCAGACCCCCAAAAATACACTTCCACAAGAACTTACAAAATTATACTTACATAATTGCACGATTTCCGGGGTATTCGTTAACCGAGGGTCCACTGTACATACTGGGTTCTATTGCTAAGAAAAGATTTGAGGTAATCAAGAGTGTTCTCTGACCTCATAATGTGCGAGTTTTAACCCTTTACCGGGCAGGACCGTGTAGAGACGGTCCTAAACACGTGTTTTTTGCAAGTGTCATCCTACTCCCCCAGCGCATCTAGGTTCCCGTTCTCTGTTTCTGACCAATCACAAGCCTTCTGTGAGTCGCTCCAGCTAAGTGAGACCGGCATCTGCTCGCTTCCCATTGGTTGAGAGACCAAAATGTAAACACTTCTCGCTTGGCGTCACCCAGAGCCGGATTTTTGCTCTTCTTCCACTCATATACACTGTGATTATACTCTCTACAATGTCAGTAAGTACTTATTGTTGTGTCCAGTGTGTAAATGAATAGTTTAGGCATATTTTGAGATATATATCAGGAGTTAGATATGCATAATATGAGTGTACCATGCAATTGAAAAAGTGCAACAAAAGAGGACCGTGTACAGACGGTCCCGCCCGTCAGGGCCACATTTCAAATTTCAGTAAATAAATATTTATATAAAAATTTCTAGTGCATATATGAATTCTGTAGTGGTCTGGGTGTGTACAGAACATTCTTATTGTCATTCCAGATCAATGAGAAATTGTTCTATTGTGAACCCATCCAACAGAAGTTCAAATATCTCTGCATTTTGGTGGAAAGTGACTCAGATCCAGAACCAGATGACCTGTTGCCATCTCCAGTGCAGTACCAACGTGCAGAAAGGCCTGATGACAGTGTGAGGTTTGACCAAAATGATAGGTTTGATAAAATGCTAGGTCACTGGCCAGTGCAAGGCAGAATATTTACATGCAATTATTGCAGCAAAACGAAAAATCATGTCACATCCTCATTTTTGTGTGCCGTATGCAAGGTAAATCTATGCATAAAGAAGGAAAGAAATTGCTTCATAGCCTTTCATTGTAGCAATTAGTGATCAAGAATGATTGTTTTTTCAGAAAATTCAGGAATATGGGACTTGAAAGTTTTATCCCTTTGCAATGTGTCCATGTTGCTCTTTGGTTCACTTTTATATTTTTTATACCTACAAAATGTTTGGAAACAAGTTCCATTTGTGTTTTTGATATTGTCTATTAGTATAATAAAATAGAAAAATACTTATTTGGTGTTTTATTAACAATTGCAAATTTGCAACATTCAGAATTTGACACCCTTTAACGGTCAGGACCGTCTGTAGACGGTCCTTGAATATTGGCAATTGCGTGAAAAGTTTTTTTTAGAATTTCAATTATATGGGCTCATTATCCTTACATTGAGTTACTCTATCCACTCATATGAAATACATTTCGAAATTATCATTTTCCAGGGAGTGCCCGGTAAAGGGTTAAGTGCAAAATTTCATGGTCAACTGTATCAAAAACTTTCCGTAAGTCTATGAAAAGTCCCAGGGGAAATTAATTTTTTCCAAGTGCAGAATATATTAGTTCAAGCAAATGTTCTGTATAGCATCATTAGTACTTTTTTTCCGGTCTGAACCCAAACTGACAGGGGTTGAGTATGTTGTGGGTTATGAGGTAGGAGTAGACTTGCTTGTTAATTAATTTTTTGAAGATTTTAGATAGTAGGGGCAAGTTTGATACAGGCCTATAGTTGTTCAATTCAGTTGGATCGCCTCCTTTGAGGATCAGGGTGACCCTTGCTGTCTTGAGTATGGATGGGAATGTGGAAGATTCAATGGATTTGTTAAAAAGAGAAGAAATGACACTCTGAGTGAAGGCATATGAAAGGAATAATTTTCTAGTTACCCCCAGTAATATTACAGTGTACACATTTTCTCTGATGTTGGACTACAAGTCGCCTGGCTACCACAAGTCCTACAAGTCACCTGGCTACCACAAGTCCTACAAGTCACCTGGCTACCACATCTCATAATTATGTTAATTTATTCTACTGTGTGGTGTATTTATCATGTTTATATGTTACATAGCATGTTTATTATATAATTTTGAAAAAATATAAAAAATGGATTAATGGAAATGTCTATATGTATTAACGTAATATACGACATTTAATGCGCCCAAACGATTACGTATTATTATTAATATGGTGTCAAGAGTAGAGACTCTTAGTGATTTTAATGTGTACCTGAACGCCAGCACAGTAAGTATATTTAGATACAGGTACACATAAGTATAATTATCAGAGTACATATAAAATATGCAATAACTTTAAAACACTTGAAATTTAGGAAAGTTTCCAGGCATAATAGAGAGATGTGCTCACAGAAAATGTAAACAAACCGAGTGGGGCATGCCGTATTAGAAAGACCGGGAGCTGTATAGCAAGTTTTGGTCATAATTTGAAATTGTCGTATTAGCGGAACACCATAAAGCGGGGTCCTACTGTACTGGCACTGCCAAAAGTCATTGTCGTTGTCTTTGTTGTCGTCTTCAGAAGCAGCAGCGGCATATATGGTGCGGTCTTTTGGGTGGGTAGTCGGATTTCTATGAATTTCATACCTATGCACTGGCATTGTTGATGTGTGTTTATCTCGCATTATATATGTATCATTAGCGAAGAGAGATACAACTGACTTGATTTCATCTGGTATGTCATTCACAAAAACCAGAGACAGCACTGGTACTAATACCAATTGGTGGTGGTGGAGGAGGTGGAAGTGTTTTTTATTGTTTAACCCTTTCACTGTGTCCAACGTACTAGTATGCAGGTGGTGGTACTGTGCCTGATGTACTAGTACACAGGTGGTGTACTAGCACTTGAAGATGATGGAGATTCACTTTCATTTGATTTTTTTTCTTTGCTAAAGAAGCTGTCCAATGTTGTCTGCTTTTGACGATTTTTCAAAGTTTTTCTAAAGTGGTCAAAAACATTGTCACTGAACAGGTTGAAGTTCCTATTCACAACAGTAATGTTCAGATGCCATTTTTCAACCAGGCTCTGTGTTTGAGCTCAATGGTAACACAGTTCCTTAATTTCTACAGTGGAAATGTTTACCTTACTGCTTCCCTTCTCTGAAGAAGAAATTTCCTCAACCACTTTTTCTTGCTGCTCCTTGTGCAGGTTTCGAAGTTCTTCTGTGGTGAGCTCATTATTGTGATATTCCACCAACTCCTCTACATCCTCATCATTTCCAAACCCATGGACTGACCCCAGAGAAACAATATCCTTCATATAGGCTCTGCCTCAAAGCCTTCAAAATCTCTGACATACACACAAGTCTCGCCACAATTTCTTCCAGGCAGAGTTCATTGTCCTGAAAGAAAATTTTCACCAGGCTTTGTCTATTATCCTTAAACACTGGAGGATATTAAAACGGTTTTTCCAAAATTACCTAAGGGTAAGTTCTGTTTCAGAGGTCACTTCAAATAACCTTTTAAACAGTGCATTTGTGTAGTTTCTTAAAATTGGAAATTACCTGCTGGTCCATGGGTTGGATAAGAGGAGTGGTGTTAGGAGGCAAGAACTTCACTTTAATGAAGCTGCATTCATCCTCCAAAATTTCCTCCAAGCCTGGAGGGTGAGCAGGAGCACTGTTCATTACTAGATGTGCCCTTAATGATAAGTTTTTTCCTGCAAGGTACCACTTCCCACTTGGGGCAAACAGTTCATGTATCCACTCAAGGAAGAACTGCCTTGTTACCCAAGCTTTACTATTAGCCCTCCACATTACACTGAATTTACTTTTTATCACATTGTTTTTCTTAAACGCTCTTGGATTTTCAGAGTGGTAGACTAGCAACAGTTTAATGTTGCAGTTCCCATTAGCATTACCACAAAACAAGAGTGTTAGCCTGTCTTTCACGGGCTTGTGTGCTGGTAATTTTTTTTTCTTGTGTGAAGTAGGTTCTCTTAGAGAATCTTTTCCAAAAGAGGCCAGTTTCATCAAAATTAACCCTTTGGGGGTCGCAAGGCCCTCTCCGAAACTCGTTCTCAGGGTCACAAATTTTTCGGAAAACAAAATAAATTATTTTTTCTTATGAAATGATAGAGAATCTTTTTCCGATCATAACGCCACCAAAATTATGAAATTTGATCGAAAATTAACGGAATTATGCTCTCGCGAATTTAGCGGTATCAATGACATTTAAGCATCGGCGATTTCGCCCACTTTGAGTCCTATTTTCGGCAAATTCCAATGTTTCAGTCTACTAAAATTATAGCTATTTCACTAGAATTCCATTTGTTCTATCAATTGAGTATAAGAAACCGCCAATTTACCGATTTGAACTACCCAATAAGGTGGTCAGAAATTTGCAATTTGGCCAATTTCACACAAATTTCAAAAGATGCTAATTTCAAAATAAAGTCCAGAATAAACAAGACAGACATTCCTGGCACTAAAATAACATTTTATCTGTTCATTAGTCACGTCTTCAGGCCCCTCTTACATTACTTTTGCTTTCCATTTTGAATTTTTATTCTCACAAAAAATAGAAGATTTACTGTTATGTATACAACTGCATCATTGTAAAAATGGTATAAATAATATCAGCACACTTGTGCAAGAATATAAGACTACCCAGTTGATGTGTATTGGACGCATGGCATGATTTGTTTACTCTTGAACATCAGCAAAAATCGAACATTTTCGCTACTTTGCGCTTAGTTTCAAGGTACGTACTTGTCATCGTGAAACCAGTCAAAATTATCTCTATTTCTGTAATATATCATCCATTCACACACACACACACACGCACACGCACACACACACACAAGCACACACACACACACACACACACACACACGAATGAGACTAAGAAAACGAGTATACAAGCATAAATACTATACGAAAATAGACTGCAAAGTCGCTGTTTTAAACCAAAAACATGGTCAGAGTTTTTTTTCCCTCATTATGCATTGTGTGGTGCAGGATTTTTTTTATACTGCGCACACTGACCGCACAGACCCATTCTTTCACATCTAGGCCTACCAGCCTGTTTCCACTTGATTTGAGGGCGCTAGAATTTAGGCGTACTAGTACGACAAAAACCCTGGTGCGTAAGCCGTACCAGTACGGCCGAAACTCTGAAATGGTTAAAAACTTGTTGAGGAATAAATCCCTCAATGTCTACATAGGTTTTAAATTTCTTAACAAACATTTCAGCCTCATCTCTGTTAGTACTGGCAGTTTCCCCATGCCTTACTACACTATGCATCCCATTCCTGTTTTCAAACTTATCAAACCAGCCCCTACTTGCCTTAAATTCATCACTTTCGGCACTGTTTCTTTCAGAAACACTGTTACCGGCCAATTTGAGGAGGTAGATCATGGTAATGAATATGATATTGTGTATATGGACTTCAGTAGGGCTTTCGATAAAGTTCCACATCAGAGGCTACTGAGGAAACTTAAGGCACACGGAATAGGAGGAGAAATTTTTTCCTGGGTAGAGGCATGGTTGACTAATAGGCGGCAGAGAGTTTGCATAAATGGAGAGAAATCAGAATGGGGGCGCGTCTCAAGCGGTGTTCCACAGGGGTCAGTTTTGGGCCCCCTGTTGTTTACAATTTACATAAACGACATAGATGTTGGAATAAATAGTAACATAAGTAAATTTGCTGATGACACCAAAATAGGCCGTCCAATTCATTCAAATGAGGACATTAGAGCACTCCAGGATGATTTGAATAGACTGATGCAGTGGTCGGAGAAGTGGCAGATGCAGTTTAATGTAAACAAATGCAAAGTTCTAAATGTTGGGCGGCAGGACAATAACCATGCCACATATAAGCTGAATAATGTAGATCTTATTACTTGTGATTGCGAGAAGGATTTAGGAGTTCTGGTTAGTAGTAATCTGAAGCCTAGACAACAGTGCATAAGTGTTCGCAATAAAGCTAACAGAATCCTTGGCTTCATATCAAGAAGTATAAATAACAGAAGTCCTCAGGTTGTTCTTCAACTCTATATATCTTTGGTTAGGCCTCATTTAGATTATGCTGCACAGTTCTGGTCACCGTATTACAGAATGGATATAAATGCACTGGAAAACGTACAAAGGAGGATGACAAAGTTGATCCCTTGTATCAGAAATCTTCCCTATGAGGATAGACTGAGGGCCCTGAATCTGCACTCTCTAGAAAGGCGTAGAATTAGGGGGGATATGACTGAGGTGTACAAATGGAAAACAGGAATAAACAAAGGAGATGTAAATAGCGTGCTGAAAATATCCAGCCAAGACAGGACTCGCAGCAATGGTTTCAAGTTGGAAAAGTTCAGATTCAGGAAGGATATAGGAAAGCACTGGTTTGGTAATAGAGTTGTGGATGAGTGGAACAAACTCCCGAGTACCGTCATAGATCCTAAGACGTTGTGTAGTTTTAAAAATAGGTTAGATAAATACATGGGTGGGTGTGGATGGGTGTGAGTTTCGACCTGACTAGCTTGTACTACCAGGTCAGTAGCTGTACTAATTCCTTAAGTGGAAGTGACCTGACCAGGTGGTTGGCTGACCAGGTGGTCGGCTGGACAATTATATGAGTGGGTGCGGTTAGGTGTGAATTGGTCCTGACTAGCTTGTGCTAGGTCAGACGTAGTGCTCCTTCCTTAAGTGAATGTAACCTGACCTGGCTGGGTCGGGGCATTGGCTTAAGCCGTTGGAGATTTGGACCTGCCTCGCATGGGCCAGTAGGCCTGCTGCAGTGTTCCTTCTTTCTTATGTTCTTATGTTCATTTCTTCAATTATCTATGGCCTTTTCACACCAAGAATTATCACTCCTTTTGCCACATCAGCCCCTTTTAGTGCCTCTTTATTTTTCAATATGGACAATATGGTGGATTTCGCCAGGCAATGATGCCTGGTCATGAACCAGGCCACGGGGGCATTGACCCCTGAAAAGCTCTCCAGGTATACCCAATTGAGCTTACCTGGAGAGGGTTCCGGGGGTCAACGCCCCCACGGCTCGAATGGCCAGGTCTGATACACGGGTCCCACTTTCCCACTTTGCAATGAGTTCTTTTTTCATTTTGTTGTTCTCACTGCTTTCCTTTTAGGATTGTTTGGATCACTACCCTTTCTTGGGGCCAGGATCCCTTCTTTTCAATGAAAATACGTAGAGTGGACCCCCGCAAATTGGCCGGTCTGATTATTGGCAGGCTCGATTTTCGATCGCTTTTTTTCAGCCCAATTTTTCCCCAATTATCGGCCTTTCCCCAATTATCGGCCCGCGTACCAGACCTGTCCGCCTGCCCCACGCTTGCGTGCCTCGCCACACAGGTGTTGTGAGCCAGTCTAGCGTTGTTTACCTTTGAGTGAACATTACCCAGCACGCTCATTCAAACATTTCACAATAAATTTATTGTGTTTATTGGTTGTTAAGTGACTGTCACTGTGAAATAAGTCACCATGCGTTCAAAAAAGCTTCCTAGTGGCACCCCTATGGTAAAGAAAGTGAGGAACACTATCGAACTGAAGGAGATAGTAGAAAAATATGAGGAGGAGGAAGATAGACTTGAAGTGCCTTCTTCAGAGATTAAGGAAATAAGCCATCTCTGCAACAAGTTCAGTGACAGAGCCATATTGCACTTCAGGAACATGTTAAAGAGGCGCCAGAAACAGAGCACTCTTGACAGTTATTTTGTGCGACAGGGGTCTAGTGACTATCAAGCTGGTCCTAGTGGCATTAACCCTTTCGGGGTCGGTGCCGTACTAGTACGTTTTATGAGCAGGGGTTGGTGCCGTACTAGTACGCGTAAATTCTAGCGGCCTCAAATTAAGTGGGAAACGGCTGGTAGCCCTACATATGAAAGAATGGGTCTATGTGGTCAGTGTGCGCAGTATAAAAAAAATCCTGCACCACACACTGCATAATGAGAAAAAAAAAACTCCAACCGTTTTTTTCGTTTAAAACAGCGACTTTGCAGTCTATTTTCGTATGGTATTTTTTTATGTATTCTCGTTTTCTTGGTCTCATTTGATAGAATGGAAGATATATTACAGAAATAGAGATGATTTTGATTGGTTTGACAATGACAAGTACCTTGAAATTGAGCTCAAAGTAGCGAAAATGTTCGATTTTTGACGATGTTCAAGAGTAAACAAATCACACCATGTGTCCTACACAAATCCATCCCACTATATTCCCATTATATTCACACCACTTGTGTGGTGTGAAAATAATGCAGAGAATTCGGAGTTTGGAAATTAGGAGGAGGTGCGGGATTACCAAAACTATTATCCAGAGGGCTGAGGATGGGTTGTTGAGGTGGTTCGGACATGTAGAGAGAATGGAACGAAACAGAATGACTTCGAGTGTATAAATCTGTAGTGGAGGGAAGGCGGGGTAGGGGCTGGCCTAGGAAAGGTTGGAGGGAGGGGGTAAAAGAGGTTTTGTGTGTGAGGGGCTTGGATTTCCAGCAAGCATGCGTGAGCGTATTTGATAGGAGTGAATGGAGACAAATGGTTTTTAATACTTGACGTGCTGTTGGAGTGTGAGCAAAGTAACATTTATAAAGGGATTCAGGGAAACCGGCAGGCCGGACTTGAGTCCTGGAGATGGGAAATACAGTGTCTGCACTCTGAAGGAGGGGTGTTAATGTTGCAGTTTTATAACTGTAGTGTAAAGCACCCCTCTGGCAAGACAGTGATGGAGTGAATGATGATGAAAGTTTTTCTTTTTTGGGGCCACCCTGCCTTGGTGGGAATCGGCCAATGTGTTAATAAAAAAAAAAATTCTTATGGAAAATAATGGTTCAGAAATCGGCCAGTTCGATTTTAGGCCTAGCTCCTGGAACGAATTACGGCCGATTTTCGGGGGTCCACTGTATTTAAAAAACACCACAGAATAACAATGAAACACCAAAAACTTTTTATGGAGCTTGTGCAAATGATGCTTAATGAAATAAAGCTGATGAGAGACTGAGTGCAAGATGCTTTGTTTTCATTGGACTTCATCCAGATGGACCAATTTGTTTAGGTCGAATATCAGGACAACATCCAAATACCGAGTCAAATTTTTCTCAAAAAAATTGGGCGAATATCGAGTTGTACGAATGTAGGGACATACGAATAATGAGGTTCCACTGTAATTGACAAACCACCAAATTAGTGAAACGCCAAAAAGCAAAATGCCGTAAAGCTGGGCCCTACTGTATAAAAATATACAGTGGTCCCTCGGTTTTCGTGCATCTCCAAACTCGAATATTTATGTAAGTGTATTTTCGTAAGTGCTGTTGCAAGTGTATTTTTGGGGGTCTGAAATAGACTAACCTACGTGACATTATTTCTTAAGGAAGTAAATTCATTCGGTAATGGCACTTGAGCAGCATTGTGGAACGAATTTTCGGCGAAAACCGAGGGACCACTGTATATGCAATCAGATCACAGTAAACAAGTGATATCACAATATGCAAAAAAATCCACTATGAAAAACTAGTGAATTTCCAAGCGCTTGTGTGATTTCTCACATTATCAAGGAACTGTAAAAATAATAAGACAGCAGAAGGCTTATAAGGCTGATATATCAATCAAGCAATCAATCAATTTTTATTTCTTTGCAAGTTTACAATGAGGTTGACATATTGTAGGAAGTATACTAACATTGGTAGTTTACAATGAGGGTTTACAATGATTTGTAGTGCAAAGAGAGCCACTATCATGCCTTGGCATTATGGGCAGTCTAAACTTAATACATTACTGATTACTTAACATTAGACATACAAAACATATCACCTCACACATGACCTTACACCTGACCCAGCACAATAAGTGTGTCATGAAGATTTGGTCAGGTCATATGTCAAGTAAAATTTATGAATGACATGTCAGATACACAGGTATTCCTCACTTAATGTCTTACCTGTTTAACGACTGCTTAGACTTATGACCAGCTCTCTGGCCAGTGTACTGTATGTGTATTTTACTTTTTTGTTGTTTTTTAATGCCTAGTTCTATTTTTAATACAGTAAAAATGTTATAAATGGTGCAAAGGTAACATTAAAACAATAACTAAAGATAGTTGTTAACGACCAATTCGCTTACCGACCTACTCTTAGGAATGGAACTCGGTTGTTAAATGAGTACCAGTGGCTTAAATTGCCACAAATTCTATTAATTATAAATGAATATAATTTATATAACCCTGAACTAATATTCATACAATTTTTTTATGAAACTTCCTTTGATTATAGTGATAACAAATGCTACAAATACAATTAAGAAAAAAATGCAACCAAAGGAATAATGGGAAAATATTTCTTTGCAAACAGTGGAGAAAAATGTAATACAGTAGTAACCCCAAATTCGTGGGGGTTACGTTCCAAGACCACCTGCGAATTTGGAAAAACCGTGAATTCTGGACGCAGTTAAAAAAAATGGCTATATTTAGTTTAAACCCTAAATAAGCCCCCAAAACACTTTGATTTAATTTCAAACTCAGCTTCATACATCACCCTTAGAAAAAAAAAAAAGAATGTAGAGATAAACCCATATACATACTACATGGTGTTTAGTAACAATTTTGAGCATTATCATTTAACTCGGTCTGCTGATAAATACTTGTTTTCATCAAACAATAACTGTTACTGGTGATTTATATTTTTACTTACATTCTGGATACAAGTTAAGAAGTGACAGTATTGCATCACAAAAGGTAATTTTAGAGGGTCCAAGTGGAAATAAAGCCACAGTGTTTGGGTTTATAGAGTTATCCTTGGTTAAGTTTAGATGAATTATGTATGTATTCATGTCTAGCATCTGTATCCTCAAGACCAATGTAACAAAATTTTGATATATAAAATAGGTAAATATTTACATGCTAAGAGTAACTCGACCAGGAACGTTCACATGAAATAACCAGAAATATAGTACACGTTTCGTCAAATATTGACCCAAACATGGCACTAAGGGTTATTTATCTCTTGAGATATAACCTTTCCCATTTCCTAGACAACAGCAAATGACATATAGTCATAGTTTTCATGCGGGAATATCCCGAAAATGAAAGAAAAGTAGCAGCACCTGAGCATTCTGCGGCCGCTGGTTAATACTCCTCAGGTCTATACTGTCTTCATCTATGATGTGCAGCAACTTGCATATCATGACACCGTCCCTGAGAAACCTGCACAGGTCAGTAAGCTTAGCGTTGGGCGAGGTGAGCACATGATCACGACTTATTAAGCCAATCCTGGCCAGCCAGTCTGGACAATCCCTCCAGTCTTCACTCGACATGGTGACTGCCTCAACACTGTAGCCAACCACACACCATTGTTTACCTCCAACTATATTTGTATTCAGAAGCATTAAGTAAGTTTATTCAGGTATACACAAATAAGTAAGTTTATTCAGGTATACACAAATAAGTAAGTTTATTCAGGTATACACAAGTACAGTTACATAGATTATCATACATAGCAACATATGTGAGAGAACCTAGGATAACCCAAAAAAAAGTCAGACAAGTGACTTATTTCCATTGGGGTCCTTATTTATGTACAGGTACACATAGATACAGTTACACCAGTTATCATACATGCTAACATATGTGTTATTCGCATTATTAACATTAAACAGAACGTAAGGTAATAGTGTACATGAATGTTAGGTATATAAGAAATCACTCTCCTCCCTTTCTGTAGCTTCATTCATTGAAATAAGTTCATTTAGACACAGGTACATATAAATACAATTATCATACATAGTGTAAATTACCTAGGTAAACCTAAAAAAGTCAAAGTGACTTATTTCCATTGGGATCCTTGTAATATATTATTTAAACCTTAAGTGTTAAAACAGCTAAGTAACTCAATTGTGTGAGGATCAGTTACAATAAAAGGAGATATACTAGGAATAAGGAGATATACTAGGAATAAGTAGATATACTAAGAATAAGGAGATATACTAGGAATAAGGAGATATACTAAGAATAAGGAGATATACTAGGAATAAGGATATATACTAGGAATAAGGAGATATACTAAGAATAAGGAGATATACTAGGAATAAGAAGATATACTAGGAATAAGGAGATATACTAGGAATAAGGAGATATACTAAGAATAAGGAGATATACTAGGAATAAGGAGATAGATATACTAGGAATAAGTAGATATACTAATAAGGAGATATACTAGGAATAAGGAGATATACTAGGAATAAGGAGATATACTAGGAATACGGAGATATACTAGGAATAAGGAGATATACAAAGAATAAGGAGATATACTAGGAATAAGGAGATATACTAGGAATAAGGAGATATACTAGGAATAAGGAGATATACTAGGAATAAGGAGCTATACTAGGAATAAGGAGATATACTAGGAATAAGGAGATATCCTAATTATTATTATAATCAAATAGAAGTGTTAAACCACAATGGTCATACAGCGGGAGATATACTAAGAATAAGGTAAACTGAGTTATTAACATTAAAGAGATCATCATCTTACAATAATAGGTACATGAATGTTAGCTATAACTATACACTTTTATTCAGATGCAATACTTAAGTAAATTTATTTAGGCACAGGTACACATAAGTGCAATTATCACAGTGTAAATTACCTAGGAAAACCCAAAACAAGTCAGAGTCTTATTTCAACGGGGTCCTTGCCATATTTTATTTAAACCTTAAATGTTAAAAGTGAAGTAACTCAACTGTGTAAATTTATTCTACCTGGAGTCTATCTGGAGAGAATTCCAGGGGTCAACGCCCCCGCGGCCCGGTCCGTGACCAGGCCTCCTGTTGGACCAGAGCCTGATCAACCAGGCTGTTACTGCTGGCTGCACGCAGTCCAACGTACGAACCACAGCCCGGCTGGTCAGGTACCGACTTTAGGTGCCTGTCCAGTGCCTGCTTGAAGACAGCCAGGGATTTGTTGGCAATCCCCCTGATGTATGCTGGGAGGCAGTTGAACAATCTTGGGCCCCTGACACTTATTGTGTTGTCCCTCAACGTGCTATTGGCACCCCTGCTCTTCATTGGGGGGATGTTACATCGCCTGCCGAGTCTTTTGCTTTCGTAGGGAGTGATTTTTGTGTGCAAGTTTGGTACTAAGCCCTCGAGAATTTTTCATGTGTATATAATAATGTTTTCCTCCCGCCTGCGTTCTAGAGAGTACAGGTTTAGGAACTTCAAGCGTTTCCAGTAGTTGAGGTGGTTTATCGCACTTATGCGTGCGGTGAAGGTTCTCTGCACATTTTCAAGGTCAGCAATTTCACCCGCCTTGAAAGGTGCCGTTAGTGTGCAGCAATATTCTAGCCTAGATAGAACAAGCGATCTGTAAAGTGTCAACATGGGCTTGGCATCCCTGGTTTTGAAGGTTCTCATTATCCATCCTGTCATTTTTCGAGCAGATGCAATTGCTACTTTGTTATGGTCCTTGAAGGTGAGATCCTCTGACATGATCACTCCCAGGTCTTTGACATTAGTTTTTCGCTCTATTGTGTGGTTGGAATTAGTTTTGTACTCCGATGAGATTTTAATTTCTTCACGTTTTCCGTATCTGAGTAATTGAAATTTCTCATCATTGAACTTCATATTGTTTTCTGCAGCCCATTTAAAGATTTGGTTTATGTCTGCTTGGAGTCTAGCCGTATTAGGGTACAGGTACACATAAATACAATTATTAAACATAGTAACATGTGTAAATTACCTAAGATAACCCAAAAAAGTCAAAGTGACTTATTTCTATTGGGGTCTTTGACAATTACATAATCTTTGCGTAATTACAATTATCTTACACTTTAACGGGTGTAAATTACATACGATGACAATCTAAGTGACTTATTTCCACTGTCGTCCTTTCTAGCTTAAGAGCAATGCTCATCTAATTAAATCTAAACTAATGCCATGGCATGCCAGTGGCTCTCCTTGCATTACAGTTTTATAATTGTTTTATAATTGTAACTACCAATAATATTGTACACTTGTAACATGCATTGAAATAAAAATTATTATTATTATTATTATTATTATTACATAACATTTCACACACAACCCGCACATAGAAGAGAGGAGCTTACGACGACGTTTCGGTCCAACTTGGACCATTTACAAAGTCACACTAACACTCAGAACAGGTAGAAGGGGTATTTAGGGGTATTTAAATACCCCTTCTACCTGTTCTGTGTGTTAGTGTGACTTTGTAAATGGTCTAAGTCGGACCGAAAGACGGGGTCGATCACCATGCCCAGCCCTTCTAGGGCAGGGTAGGTGCCAAGGCTGGAGCTTGCTACCATCTGCAGCTCGTAAGCCTGCCCTTCCCGTTAGGGAAGGTGGCAGACCAGAGAGGCCTAGCATCTATCTACCTCCATGCCTCGTGCTGGTAGGGAATGTGGCTAGCCCTGAGGCCAGTTGGTCCCGCCGATGAGGGGTACCCCCTCCCATGGGAGACATAGGTCTCTGATACTCCCACGCCAGGGAGCCGAAGCCGGGTCGCCATCTGGTAAAGACCCGGGCCGTGTGAATTCCCGGTGAATCAACACCTCCTCCTCCTCCTCGGACCGAAACGTCGTCGTAAGCTCCTCTCTTCTATGTGTGGGTTGTGTATCTATTCTAGTCACGGTATTGTGACTTTTTGTTACACAACATTTATAATTTAAATACAACGGTCTGACAATACTATATATGTTTTGGATCCACATACAGCACAGGTCTATACATTTAATCTACAATAACCCTATTGAGTTAAATAATGTAAGTCTATCAGCAACGCATTCTTCATAAATGTGAAGCATCAAAAATACATTAATTCGTAAGACAGGGATTAAAATACTCCGAGGAAATAATATAAATTATAATATATATATATATATATATATATATATATATATATATATATATATATATATATATATATATATATATTACACAGCTGGTTAGGTGTTTTAATTTTTAAGGTAAGAATCATGACTGATTTCTACATTATCTTACAGATAACTTTAAATAATAAGATATTACAAGTACCCCCCATTGGAAATAAGTCATTTTGGTTTTTTTGGGTGTTATCCTAGGTAATTTACACATGTTACTATGTATGATAATTGTTCTTAAATACTTGTACGTAATAAACTTGCTACACTTGCAGCAGCCTCCCACTCCTGCACTCTGAAGGGTCACCACCTCCAGCCTCCGTCTTGGTAACACTGAAGCCGGGAGATTGTCTCAACCTATTGTTAAATGTTCATTTTATTATCATTATTATTATTATTATGTTCAGGGGAGCAGCGCCTAGCCTCTTCACGTTGTACAGCGCCTCTGCAATGGCAGGTTTGATCCCAGGAAGCGGAGTATAGCTCCAATTCTTTGGATCAAGAGTCCATCACGAACATACCACCCTAAAGGGAAATATTTACTATTATTATTTAATAATGTGACCAGATCTACCTGAGTTCATTACCTTTCTAACTTGCTCAGCTATCAAAACTTTAGGGTCCAGTCCCTGGACCCATTATGTACTACTGTAAGCTTTTGACTACCGCCCACAGGATGGGTATGGGGTGCATAATAAAGGTATTAAACTAACTAGCAATTATTATAATGCAGTAATAATAATAATAATAATAATAATAATAATAATAATAATAATAATAATAATAATGTTAAACACAGGCACGTAATGTAAAACACTGGCAATTAATGTAAAACACTGGCAATTAATGTAAACACGGGCAATTAATGTAAACACGGGCAAGCAATGTATTGACATTCTATCAACCCATGTACTTACCTATATTTGGCTGCAGGAATCGATTCTTAGCTCTTGGCCCTGCGTCTCAACTTGACTCATCTGTAAATTACTGGGAACGGTTGAAGGCCCTTGATTTGTATTCCCTGGAACGCAGGCGAGAGAGATGCATATTAATATACACTTGGAAAATCCTAGAGGGATTAGTACCAAACTTGCACACGAAAATCACTCCCTATGAAAGCAAAAGACTCGGCAGGAGATGTAACATTACCCCAATGAAAAGCAGGGGCGCCACGAGTACACTGAGAGACAACACAATAAGTGTCCGGGGCCCAAGATTGTTCAACTGCCTCCCAGCATACATAGACCCCTGGCTGTCTTCAAGAAGGTACTGGACAGGCACCTAAAGTCAGTACCTGACCAGCTGGGTTGTGGTTCGTACATCAGTTTGCGTGCGGCCAGCAGTAAGAGCCAAGTTGATCAGATCCTGATCCACCACAAGGCCTGGTCTCAAACCGAGCCGCGGGGGCGTTGACCCCCGAAACCCTCTCCAGGTAACTTCCAATTATGCCCTCTTTTACCTGTTTCTTGCCTATCAATTTATATCCCTCTTCCCCATCAATTTTCCTGTGCACTTTGTATGTATGTTATCATGTCTCTTTCCACTATCACTATCCGGTTCAGTTCCTTTAGCTCTCCTCTAAGGTCATACATACCCTTTAACTTTGGGGCTAGTCTCCTTGCATACCTTTTTCACTTTCTTCAGTTTTTAAACATACTTTATGAGGTGTAGGTTTCCTGCTGGTGCTGCATTCTCCGAAATTAACCTGACATATGTTGTACAAAGAGTCAGGAATGACTGTTGAGATTCCTGAAGGCTACTCTTAGATTTGCTAGACGAAGATTGTCTGCTGAGGTTATTCGGTTAATATGTGCCTTTATAGATATGTATGACACTATGCTCACCCCCAGCTCTTTGAGTGAGGTCTGCAGTCTCTGTCCCCCGAGTCTGTACACCGTATCTGGGCTTTTTGTTCCCACTTATCTGACCAGACTTGCAGTTTGTCCAGATCTATTTGTAGCCTTTGCCCTCGTCGGTTTTTATTTTCCTTAGTTTTACAATGTCAGTAAAGAGAGATACGTCTGTAAGTCATTCACATATATCAGAAACAGTACTGATTTTAATACCAAACCTTTGCAGACCCCCTGTTTTTCACTCCTCGTTCTGACATCTGTTCCCTGACAATCATTTTGTTTGCTTTTCCCAAAGTCTCGCCTTGTATTTCCAGCATGCACCTCATGTTTTTGCCCTAGTCTCTTGTGAGGTACAGTATTATTGTCAATGCTTTCTTGAAGTCCAAGAATGTGCAAATTCATTCATCCCTCTCTTTCCTGTCTCACTTCTGTCACTTTGTTATATAATTCCAGCAGATCAGTAAGACAAGATTTGTCGCCATCCTTAAACCTGTTCTGATTACTGTTCGTGAAATCACTTCCTTCCAAGAATGTTCTTCCGCTCTCTCCCTGATTATCTTCTCTGTTGCCTTGCATGATATATGTGTCAGTAACAATGGCTTGTAGTTCAATGCTTCCTGTTCGTATCCTTTCTTAAATATTGGGATTATTGCATTCGCAGTTTTCCAGATCTCTAGTAACTGACCATTGTCTACTGACTCATCGTAAATTGTAGCTAGTGGTTCAGACAGAATCCATGATAGATAAGTAAGACACATGTGCAACACTCTGTTATCTTCATTATGGAAACTGGACCACTACGACAAGGTCCTGGATGCTCTAGAAGATAAACAGAATGCAGATGTCATATACACAGATTTTGCAAAAGCCTTTGACAAGTGTGACCATGGTGTAATAGCACACAAAATGCGTGATAAAGGAATAACAGGAAAAGTTGGTAGATGGATCTATAATTTCCTAACACGTAGAACACAAAGAGTAGTAGTCAACAGAGTAAAGTCTGAGGCAGCTACTGTGAAAAGCTCTGTTCCACAAGGCACAGTACTTGCTCCCATCCTATTCCTCATCCTCATATCAGAAATTGACAGGGATATAAGCCACAGTGCTGTGTCTTCCTTTGCAGATGACACCCGAATCTGTATGACAGTGTCCACAGTTGAAGACACTGCAAGACTCCAAGCAGACATAAACCAAATCTTTAAATGGGCTGCAGAAAACAATATGAAGTTCAATGATGAGAAATTTCAATTACTCAGATACGGAAAACGTGAAGAAATTAAAATCTCATCGGAGTACAAAACTAATTCCAACCACACAATAGAGCGAAAAACTAATGTCAAAGACCTGTGAGTGATCATGTCAGAGGATCTCACCTTCAAGGACCATAACAAAGTAGCAATTGCATCTGCTCGAAAAATGACAGGATGGATAATGAGAACCTTCAAAACCAGGGATGCCAAGCCCATGTTGACACTTTACAGATCACTTGTTCTATCTAGGCTGGAATATTGCTGCACACTAACTGCACCTTTCAAGGCGGGTGAAATTGCTGACCTTGAAAATGTGCAGAGAACCTTCACGGCACGCATATTGAAGTTCCTTAACATGTACTCCCTAGAACGCAGGCGGGAGAGATACATTGTTATATACACATGGAAAATTCTCGAGGGCTTAGTACCAAACTTGCACACAAAAATCACTCCGTACGAAAGCAAAAGACTCGGCAGGCGATGTAACATCCCCCCAATGAAGAGCAGGGGTGCCACTAGCACGTTGAGGGACAACACAATAAGTGTCATTGGCCCAAGATTGTTCAGCTGCCTCCCAGCATACATCAGGGGGATTACCAACAAACCCCTGGCTGTCTTCAAGCAGGCACTGGACAGACACCTAAAGTCGGTACCTGACCAGCCAGGCTGTGGTTCGTACGTTGGACTGCATGCGGCCAGCAGTAACAGCCTGGTTGATCAGGCTCTGGTCCAACATGAGGCCTGGTCACAGACCGGGCTGCAGGGGCGTTGACCCCTGGAATTCTCTCCAGGTAAACTCCAGGTCCAGGTAATTAACCCTCATCCCCATTGTTTTTGTGGTATTGTACAAAGATTGTACTATTTATATAGAATTTTACTAGTAGAAAATATATATATTTATAAATGGTTTTATATACCCTGGACAAAAACCTTTATTATATTGTTACAGTATTGCAGTATTGGTTATGAGATCAGTATCCTTTAGACTAACAGGCCGAATAATCGGGTTTACCCCCTAGCTCTCTTATCTAATATTGTAATACTTACCATTGTAATAATGTTGGTAGAATTACCCACAATATGTTAGATAAAAGGACAAGTGCATTATTATTATAATCAAAAGAAGCGCTAAATCACAGGGGTTATACGGCGGGGCAGGACAGGATGCAGGGAGAATGGATTGTAAGCGGGAGATGGATGATTAGTAGGGTATGGAGTGCAGCAGGACAGTGGGTAGTGCAGGGATAGAGGGTAGCAAGAGATCGAGGTAGAAGGGACTGAGGGAGGTGCTAGAGGTATAATCTTTAGAGTAAGGACAAGTGCAACTAATGTGACATTTTGTAGCAACGTTTCGTTCTCCAGGAGCTTTGTCAAGCCCTTGATAATGATCCTGGAGAGTGAAACGTTGTCACAATAAAATGTCACATTAGTTGCACTTGTCTTTCGCCCTTTTGGATTATTCTCACCTCGTGCCCCCACGTTCTCATCTCTTATTTGTGCACCTCGCGTTTCCTATCAAGAAGACTACCTCCTTTATGATAAAAAGATCTTGATCCAAGAAATTGGAGATACTCCCCTTCCCTGGATCAAACCTGATTACCACCCATTCCCCACGCGCCGTAATAAGTTACTTACAAGATTAAGCCAGTGGGAGACTTGAACCTGCCTCGCATGGGCCAGTAGGCCTGCTGCAGTGTACCATAATAATAATAATAATAATAATAATAATAATAATAATAATAATAATAATAATAATAATAATAAATATCCTTATTTAGTAAAAGTACATGTACAAGGTATACAGGCCTAGCTGACATCAATGACATACTACTATACAGAAAACCCCTTGTTATGTAGAGCATTTCGGGCAAATTAGGTCCTTGTCCCAGGATGCGACCCACACCAGTTGACTAACTCCCAGGTACCCATTTTACTGATGGGTGAACATAGACAACCGGTGTAAAGAAACACGCCCAATGTTTCTACCCGAGCTGGGAATCGAACGCAGACCCTCGCCGTGTGAAGCGAGAGCTTTAGCGATCAGGCGTTTACACAATTTATATCTACACATATGCTGCTATGTATGATAATCTATAACTGTATTTGTGTATACTTGAATAAACTAACTAACTTACTTATCTTTATATTCCTGCCCCTTAAGTTGATAGAAAACAGGAAGGGGAGTTGGGTAGAAAGATCTGAGGTATCATAAATTGTATGATAATAACGGATTAAAAATCAATCGATTAGACACAGAATCTGAGAATTTTGTAGGACAAGAAAAATTTCTTAAATTTTTTTTATATACAATATCCCTAAGTTTGGGATAACCGATCAACGCTAGCACACTTTTGAGCAGTCTTTGAGTACCCACGTGCTTCACGTTCCAGCTTCACGTTCCAGCTACAAGAAATGGAGTGAACATCCACAACTAGACATCACTCCTCGGAAGGAGGAGAAGGAAGAAGAGGAGTTGCCCAACACTTTACTTCCTGTAAAGGAAGATAACCCACAGTCATTACCATCATTACAAAAAGCTGTGATGATGGCTACTTGTAAAACGCTCTTGCAGCACCCGCTTCAAGCGGCCAAGATTTTTTTCAATAATAATCATAATATCAAGGTTAGAGAGTTAGTTTGATATCTTTATTATGCACCCCATACCCATCCTGTAGGCGGTAGTCAAAAGATTACAGAGGTACATAATGGGTCCAGGGACTGGACCTCAAAGTTTGATAGCTGAGCAAGTTACAAAGGTAATGAACTCAGATGGTCACAATCAAGACAAGTTACAAAGGTATTTGCAGATTAGAGGTATATATAGGGTCCAGAGACTTGGCCCCAAAGTTTTGATAGCTGAACAAGGTACAATGGTAATGAATTCACTAGTTACAAGATAATGAATCATGTAAGTAAATTTACTTACGTCTGTACATGGTTGCAATCATTAACAAATGATAAAGCAATGAGTAATCTATTAGTCTACACCCAGCCACGACTGTAATGAGTTATTGGTGCAAATTTTAATTGTTGGGATACATACATACATACATACACATATACAACAGTCCTAGTGTCTAATCGACATATGCCTAGGACAAAATGGTAACTAACACACACACACACACACACACGTGGCAATGCTTTATTTACAGGGAGCAAAGTCAGGGTATTTTTCCAGAATGGTCTGTAATAAGAACATAAGAAAGAAGGAACACTGCAGCAGGCCTATTGGCCCATGCGAGGCAGGTCCAAGTCTCCCACCGGCTTAAGCCAATGCCCCGACCCAGCCAGGTCAGGTTACATTCACTTAAGGAAGGAGCACGGCATCTGACCTAGTAGCACAAACTAGTCAGGTACAACTCACACCCACCCGCACCCACTCATATATTTATCTAGCCTATTTTTAAAACTACACAACGTTTTAGCCTCTATAACTGTACTCGGGAGTTTGTTCCACTCATCGACAACTCTATTACCAAACCAATGCTTTCCTATATCCCTTCTGAATCTGAATTTATCCAACTTAAAGCCATTGCTTCGAGTCCTGTCAATACAAGATATTTTTAGCACGCTATTTACATCCCCTTTATTTATTCCTGTTTTCCATTTATATACCTCAATCATATCCCCCCTAATTCTACGCCTTTCTAGAGAGTGCAGATTCAGGGCCCTCAGTCTATCCTCATAGGGAAGATTTCTGATACATGGAATCAACTTAGTCATCCTCCTTTGTACGTTTTCCAGAGCATTTATATCCATTCTGTAATACGGTGACCAAAACTGTGCAGCATAATCTAGATGAGGCCTAACCAAGGATATATAGAGTTGAAGAACAACCTGAGGACTCCTATTATTTATGCTTCTTGATATGAAGCCAAGGATTCTGTTTGCTTTATTGCGAACACTTATGCACTGCTGTCTTGGTTTTAGATTACTGCTAACCAGAACTCCTAAATCCTTTTCGCAATCAGTAGTATTAAGATCTACATTATTTAGTTTATATGTGGCATGGTTATTGTCCTGTCCAATATTTAGAACTTTGCATTTATCTATATTAAACTGCATCTGCCACTTCTCCGACCACTGCATCAGTCTATTCAAATCTTCCTGGAGTGCTCTAATGTCCTCATTTGAATGAATTGGACGGCCTATTTTGGTGTCATCAGCAAACTTGCTTATGTCGCTATTTATTCCCTCATCTATGTCGTTTATGTAGATTGTGAACAACAAGGGGCCCAATACTGACCCCTGTGGAACACCACTTGTGACGCTTCCCCACTCTGATTTCTCCCCATTTATGCAAACTCTCTGCTGCCTATTTGTCAACCATGCCTCTATCCAGGAAAATATTTCTCCTATTCCGTGTGCCTTAATTTTCCTCAATAGTCTCTGATGTGGGACTCTATCAAAAGCCTTACTGAAGTCCATATACACAATATCATATTCATTACCATGATCTACCTCCTCAAATACCTTAGTGAAAAAAGTTATTAAATTTGTAAGGCAGGAACGCCCTTTTGTAAAACCGTGCTGAGATTCGTTGATTAATTCATGCTTTTCAAGATGGCTGCGAATTGCCTCGGCAATTATTGATTCCATAAATTTTCCCACTATGGAGGTTAGGCTTATTGGTCTATAGTTTGAAGCTAAGGACCTGTCTCCTGCTTTGAAAATAGGTATTACATTTGCAATTTTCCACTTATCTGGCACCATGCCCCTAATGCCATGGCATGTCAGTGGCTCTCCTTGCACTCAATTTACATTGTAACTACCGATACCCATGTAATCTGGATAAAATACTTTGACATATCTTGAACATTTCTGAGTGAGTTGTCTCTGAATTCATTAATTTTGTCACACTCCAGTACATAATGACGCAGGGTGTGACAATAATCCAACTGGCAAAGTTTACATTTTGTTTGGTCTACATCTGGTGGTGGTGATTTAACCTGCCAAAGATACTTGTAACCCAGCCGGAGGCGGGCGGTGGTGACATCCAAGAGTCTGCTTATTTTGTTGGATGCACCATAGACATGTGGCTCCTC
>WNWK01024283.1:0-29957 GCA_009830355.1 Cherax destructor
AAACATTTGGGGATGATTCTAATCGTCTCATGTACAGAATCAAAAATTTTTGTCCCCCCGATTGCATGGTTTCATGCATGGAAGGATTTTGCACCATTGCATAGCTACCTTTCTCACTCTGCACACTGACAGTCATACACTACCTTCCGCCCTTTAAATCTCTTTTGATGTTGCCAACCGACATGTAATCATTAGTAAATTTTTAATGGATTTTGGGAGGAGGGCCTGGGGATTAAAGGCTACCTGTCCAACAGAAAGTCTTCTGTGTTGTTCCGGGGGCAAAAATATAACTAAAGATTTTAAAGGGAACCCCCAAAGGGAGGGGTGTCGTCCCACTCTTTTATTCTAATTAATCCTTATTTAAATTTAGCTTGTAGACCCCCATTTATATGATCGTTTTTGTGATATAATGATTCCACCACCATTCTCCAACCCCCAAAAACATCCTTAACCATGTACTAGCCCGTGTCGGGACCTGGGTTGAAAATCTCTTTTTGAAAAAAAAGATCCCAAAAGGGGTTCCTGACAGAGGCACAGTTCGCCAGATCCGGGCATGAGGGGTCTCTTCTAGAATATGTAAAAAATACAGGTATTGGGCTTTGAGGTCCCACTACTTGGACCTGTTGTAACGAGACTTTGCCCAATACAAAGAAAGGCTGAGAGCACTTAGAGTTGTGGCGGGGGCCCCCCCAGGTAGGGAATTTTAAAAATTTGGGAAATGATGATCTTCTTATATTAGACTTGGTTGATTATGCGGGCCCACTACTTGCTTTTTGTGCCTGACTGGAAGCTTGGGTGGCGAAAACTGGAACGAAGAAAGGGGGTCATTTTAGGGTCCCCACGCCAAAATTTTAAAAAGAAAGAACTTGATATTCCAAGCATCAGAGATCGTGTTACTGAAAAAATATCCTAATTGGGGGTTTAAAATGCTCAGGCAAGCCCCTTCAAACTCCTGCACAGAAGCCTTCTAAACTTTCCTCAGCACTGTGAAAATCCCTCCAGATGGATCGAAAAACTGGAACCGACCTCCGCATGAATATGTAAACACCAAACAATAACAATAACAAACAAAGGAAGATTGTAAACATTTTCACATGCAAAAAAAATAGATTTAATAAAAATAAGATCCCCACTTGGAAATATTATAGAATATAAAAAACAATAACAAAATCAATCATGAAACCCTGTGTAGTATGCAAAACACAAAAAAAACGTTCCAGTGCATGGATTAATGCAACTTTTTGAATGATGCCATCCCCTTTGTGACACCCGAATTTACACGAGATATTAAAAAAGGGGAAGTGTTTTTGGGTATGTCCAAATAAACCAACTGGGGAAAAAAATCCATAAATTTAAAAGTTTTTTTTTTTTATTCACATCGGCCGTTTCCCCACCAAGGCAGGGGGGCCCCGAAAAAAAAAAAAACTTTCATCACATTCACTCCATCACTGTCTTCCAGAAGGGTGTTTCACTACAGTTAAAAAAACTGCAACATTAACCCTCCTTCAGGGGGGCACTGCTTCCATCTCCAGAACTCAAGCCCCCTCCCGGGTTTTCCCCTGAACCCCTTCATAAATGTTACTTTGCTCACACCCAACAGCACGTAAATATTAAAACCAATGCCCCCATTCACCCTTAAAAATACGTCCACATGCTTGCTGGAAGCCCAAGCCCCCGCACAAAAAAATTTCCCTTTTCCCCCCTCCCCCAAACCCTTTTCCTAGGCCGACCCCACCCCCCCTTTCCCCCTCCACTACAGATTTATACACCCCCGAAGTCACTCTGTCTCGTTCCATTCTCCTATGTCCAAACCATCTCAACCCCCTCCTAGCCTCTGAAAACTTTTTGGGTAATCCCCCCTCCCCCAAATTTTAAACCCCAAATTCTCTGCATTTTTCCCCCACCATTGACCTCAGACATAATCCCCCTCCCCCCACCCTTTCCCCTCGTTAAAAATTTCATCCCTTGCCCACACCCATATAAGACGGGAAAACTTCTCCACTTTTCCCCTTTTTACCCATGGACAAGGTTCTTTCTCACAGACTCCTTTCCCCCTTCCCACCCCCCTCATAAAATTTAGATTCACCTCTCCTTCATGCCCATCCCGACATGTCCACCCCAAATATCTGAAAATTACCCCCTCCATATTTCCCCCCTCCAATCTGATATCCAATCTTTTCCCCTATTCTTTTGTTATCCCATCACCTTCTCTTTCCTTTTCACTTTCAATTTTCTTTTTTTTCACACCCTAAAATTATCCACCAACCCGCTGCTTCTCTTCAGAATCCCCCAAAAGAAATTCAACAAAAGCCTGTGACAACCCCCATTTTGTATTTGTTTCATTTTAAACCCTCTTAAGCCCTCGCATTCCTTCCTTCAACCCCATCTATAAATATATTGAAAAACCCACGGTGACATCAAAACCCCTTGTCAAAGGGGCCCATTTTTCTGGGAAATAGCCCCCTTCCCCTCCTACACACTCTAACCTGACCCCCCTTTCCCAAAAACCTTCACTGCTTTCATCCTTCCCCCTATTCCATACCCTGAAATCTACTTTGCCCCCTATTACCCTATCATACCCTTTTCCAAACCCATAAATCCCAAAAAACACCCCTTATCCAAATACGTACCTATTTTTCCCTTAAAAACTTGGTCTACACCCCCCCCTTTTAAACCCCCCTTGTTCATCTGCCCTTTTCTTTTTTATTTTTTCTAATAACTCTCCCAAACACTTTACCAGGTAATCAACAGACTTTTTCCCCAAAATTTTTTACTCTTTTTGCCCCCTTTCCCTTTTATACAAAGGAACAATACAGCTCTCCAATCCTGGTCCTTCCCCTTCCATCATTTATTAAATAATGCCCAACCACCCAAAAATTTTATCCCCACCCTTTTTAAAATTTTATCTTTATCCCATCAACCCAGCTCCCTTCCCTTTTTTTACCCACTGCCTCACGAACCCCCACACCCACAACTGGCTCTTCCACACCCCAAATTTATTTTTTGCCCTACACAGAAATCACAGCTTCCTGTCTTCATAACATTTAACAAACCTCAAATATTCTCTCCATTTGATATTAACTTTTATTTAATAATTTCCCCCCTTTTTTAATTTAAAACCATTTGTTTTTGGGGTTCCTCAACTTATTAATCTCATTCCAAAAATTTTTCTTATTTTCAACAAAATTTGCTGATAACATTTACCCCCTCTCTCATCTGCTTTTTTACATTGTTTCCCCCTCTTTTAACCTCTTTTCTCTCCTATACTCTTCCCTCCTTGCATCCTTCTACTTTTGTAAAACCTCTCTTTCTAAATTTTCTCCCTTTCTCTCTTTAAAACATCATTCCCCCAAAGCCCTTTTTCCCCCCCCCCTCGCCTGTAACCAAAAAATTCTGCTGAACACTCTAACACACTTTTTAAAATCTACCCCATACATTTTCCCCCCTTCCCACACCCCCTCCCCCTCTATCCTAATAGTTTTTATATCCCCCCAATTGCCTCCCTTTTTTTTAAAAAACCTTCCCTTTTTTTACTTTTAAATTCTTTTTCCTTGACCCCCTCTCCCTTTTTACCCCCCCGGTTTAAAAAAAAGTGATCTAATACTTAGCCCCCCTAAAACATGTAAAACCCCCAAGTCTACCAACAGTTTTTTTATCTACCAATACATAGCCCAACAAAATACTTTTCCCTCCATCTATCTTTATATTTTTACCCCCTTTTTTTTTAAAAATATGTATTTCCTATAACTAAACCCCTTTCTAAAAAAAAATTAATCAAAACTCCCATTACCCATTTACCCCGGGGCCCCCCCCAAAACCCCCACCCCCTCTCTGCATGTTTCCCCCCTTTACATTTGGGCCCCCCCACAATTACTCCCCATTTGGTTAAAAGTTCCTTTAAATTCCAACTTTTTCCCAAAATCTCTCCTCTCCCCCCCCCTCTTTCCCGGTGCATACCCCTTATTATGCCCCCTTTTTTAAAATTCCCCCCTTTTTTTAAAACCAAATCCCCCTTTGGGGTTTTAAAATTTTATTTTTTTTCCCTTTCCCAAAATGTTTTTAAAAAACATTATTTTTCCCCTTTTAATCTTAGATATTAACAACCCCTTTTTTTTTCCCCCCATAAAACTCCCCCCCCTTATTTTTTTTTCCCGAAAAGGCCCCCCCAACTTTTTTTCATTCATAACATCGGCAATCATCTCTTTTTTTTCCCCCCCCTTTTTTTACATCCACGAAATTTTGGAAAACCCCAATTTTAAAATTTTTTCTTTTTGTTTTTAGGGTTTTGTGGGGGAAAAGGGGGGTTAAAATAATTCCCCCGGCATCTTGGTGCCAAACGACACGAAACCCCTTTGGAGGAAAGTTTTTTTCCTTTTTCCCCCCATGGACAATAAAAAAAAAAAAGGGAAAAGGCTTTTAAGAAAAAAAAAAAAAACCTAGATGTGTGTATGTATTTTTTGCATGTGTATGCCGGTGTAGTGTGCCCTAAAAGTGAAGTGTAAAAACCCCCAAAAAATCGGACTTCATAAAAAAACATGAGGGTTTTTAAAAAAATTTGGGGAAAAAAAAAAAATTGGGCCCGGGGATTTTTTCCCCCCCCTGGTACAATTTTAAAAGGGGGGGAAAAAAGGGAAAGGGGGAAATATTTGAGGGCCCCCCTTTGAAGGGGGACGGGAGCACTAGTGAAATAAATAAGGGAAAACGGGGGGTGGAAAAGACACACAAAAAACAGTGCCCCAAAAAATAGCAATACCCCGGGAGATAGTAAACAAGGGGATGCCCCGGGAAAAAAGGGGGAAATTACCGGAAACAGTTAAACCCCAAATTTTTAAAAAAAAAGAAAAAAAACCGGGCACGAACAGGGGAAAACACCCACCAATGGGGGGAAACAGTCCAAAAAAAAAGGGGGAAAGGGAAAACCCGGCCCCGTGAATATTATGCCTTTTGGGGGCTGCAGGCAAAAATCTTGGGGAAAACAGATGGGGCATGCAATTTGGGGGAAAAAAAAGCCGGGCCCCATAAAAAGGGAAATCCCCCAAATTTCCCGGGGCCTTTAAAATTTTCCCCCCCGGGGAAAAATGTCCCCATCCCCAAATTTTTTAAAGACAGGATAACTTTTTTGCCGGCCCTACCACCTAAAGGGAAAGGCGGGCAGAACATCTGGTAACCACAGCCTCTCCCGGGGGGGAGGTTTTTTAAATACCAAAAGGAAAAAAAATTTGGGGGGGGAAAAGGAAATTTTCCCTGAATCATTTCTGGAGTGGAATCCCTGGGGCCCCACTCCCAAAAAAGAGATTAAAAGGAAAAAAAACCCCCCCAAAAAACCCTAGCACCATTACCACCAACCCCAAAACATTTTTTTTTTTCAATATACAGGGTCCCCCAAACCAGCAACAAAAAACAACATACCTTTCATTCGTGGGCTGCTTAAAAATCAAATGATATTTTTTGGGGTTTTTAAAAGACCCACATAAGAACCCCTTGGGGGGTAAATATGGACCCCCTGTACAACCTATACAGATGTGACAGAGTGAACAGGAAAAAAAAAGGGGGGTTTGGGCCCCTTTAAATACAAAAATCACTTATATGTTAAAATTTTAAAAGCCCCCAAATGATGTAGTTGAAGTATTACCAAAAAAGGTTTTTAAAAAAAAAAACCTGGTCATCGTGGTTTTCCCGGGGTGCAACATGCCAACAATTCCAAAAAAAGCTTCTGAAAACTGACCACTGTCTGGAATATCTTCCAGCTCCTGCCCCCAACATCTTGTTTTGGGGGTTTCAACCTCAGGCACCTAAAAAAAAAAGAACTTTCCCCAAAAAATGGGGTTTCAGAATAACACCAGGAGGCGGCTCGGATAAAAATTTACACATGCATGAATTTTTTAAAACTCTGCAAAAGTTCACCATAAACCAGCAAAAGTAGACCCCCCAAGATTAGAAAACCCTGGACCTCTTTTTCACCAAATGATATCTGATACGAAACCATCTATCAAAAAAAAATTTTCAGATCACAACATAATAAAAGGCCCCGACATCCCGGGGGGGCCCCAAAAACAACAAAATGTGTTTCAGCTGGGGGCCTTCCCCAAATTTCCCCAATTTTAAAAAAAAAAAAAAAGGGGGGGCCCCAAAAAAACCAAGTCCTAAAGTATAAACTGGGAAGATTGCCTAAGCATCCCGGGTCCTAACCTATGAGCCAAATTAACTCTGTGGCACTAAAAAGGGTTTTCTCAAAAATTTCCTTAAGGAAAAAAGGGGGGAAAATGCAAACTAAAAAGGGGAAGGGGACCCCCCAACGAAGGAAAAAAATAACAGAGCGGCTGCAGGAGGAATATATCTGAAATACGTGGGAGACATAGTAAAAAGAAATAGAAACATCAATTAAAACTAAAGAAATTTTTGGGGAAACAAAAAAAAGGGAAAAAAACAAAAAACTATAATTAAAATTAATGAAAAAAAGTTTTTTCTTTTCTTAAGCAAAATCAAAGTCGAGAACAACAAAAATTTGGGGTCCTCTTAAACAGGATGGGTCACAAAAAATGACAGCAAAAATGAGTGAGTTATTTAATCCCAGTATGACTCTTTTTGGGGCCCTAACCAGACTGAAAATCAAAGACCAAAAAGCATTTTGTGAAGGGGTGCCACAAAAACTTGACAGCCATGCCACCCGACATCACCCGCCCCAAAATGATTTAAAAAGGAATAAATGCCCCTGCCCCCTCCCCCCCCCAACTCATGGAACCCCGTGTTCATCAAGAACCCCAAAACCCCCCATCATGTGCTTTTAACACCCCATAAAGGGGGGGCATGGAACTGGGGTCGTCCCATTTCCCCCAAAACACAAATAGCCACACTCCAAAAAGGGGGAGAAAGGGGAAAAAACAAAAACTCAGACCAAAAACCCCCAACGCCCTTTTATAAAAATCTTTGCAAGGTTTAAAAAGCAATTGCCACTCACCCCCTGATACCCATCAATTGCAAAGGACAGCAGGGGTTTTTAACAGGGCTCCTGTCTGTCCCAACTACTGGACCATTACGACAAGGTACTGGATTTAAAAGACAAACAAAATGCAGATGTTATATAAAACAGACTTTGCAAAAGCCTTTGACAATGTGACCATGGTGTAAAAAACACAAAATGCGTGATAAAGGAATACAAGGAAAAGTTGGTAATGGATCTATAATTTCCTAACAAGTAGAACACAAAGAGTAGTAGTCAACAGAGTAAAGTCTGGAGGCAGCTACTGTGAAAAGCTCTGTTCCACAAGGCACAATCTTGCTCCCATCCTATTCCTCATCCTCATATCAGACATTGACAGGGATATAAGCCACAGTGCTGTGTCTTCCTTTGCAGATGACACCCGAATCTGTATGAACAGTGTCCACCGTTGAAGACACTGCAAGACTCCAAGCAGACATAAACCAAATCTTTAAATGGGCTGCAGAAAACAATATGAAGTTCAATGATGAGAAATTTCAATTACTCGATACGGAAAAAGTGAAGAAATTATAATCTCATCGGAGTACAAACTAATTCCAATGCATCAATTGCATCTGCTAGAAAAATGACAGGATGGATAATGAGAATGTAAGGGGTTGGGAGCAGTAGGAGGATTGAATACTATGTTTGTTTGGTTCAGTCATTTTTTAATTGTTTGTTATTGTTGTTCTGTTATAGAGCGGCTTTGGAGAGTACATTGTTATGGTTACTCAGCTTTTAATAACCTACAACCACTACAGTGGCGACGAGGATGGGATCATCAGAGCCAAGGATAGTGGGCCAATGTGGCCTGAAGTAGTAGGGATATTGCCAGCCGAGGACATTAGAGCAGAACGGTGATACAGCAGCAACAAGTGGCAGCATGGCAGCACAAGGAAGGTTGGAACCTTTCGACCCACGTAAGATTTCTTTGGAGCTTGGCTAAACTTGTTGGAGCCAATTTCGCTCACTTAGGAATTAAAGAGCAAGATAACAGAGGAATTTCTTGCTAGTGTCCCTGGGATCAGAAACTTACAGTGTTTTAGGTAATGTGGTGCACCAGATTTACCACACACGAAGCGTTACGAGACTTGGTAGCGGCACTGAAAAGTTATTATGCAGTGAAACCAGCCTACCACCGCAGTTTGTTGGTTTTCAGCGAGGAAGAAACGACAGGGTGAGTCCTTGCATGAATTATATACAGATTTAAAAGCATTGGCTGTAAACTGTACCTTTGAGGGACAATTTGACCCCAGAGTGAGGGACCAGTTGTTTATGGCGGTGGTGGATGAAGTATATTTTCCTCACCTAGTTGCAGAAAATTTGGATTTGCAAAGTGTGCAGTCTGCAAACTATTTGACAAACTTTTGAACTTGGAACAGGCATTTGTTACAGATCAGAACTCTGCTCCTGCGTACAAGTGATTAATGCTCTGAAATGTAAACATTGTGGGTTCCAGCACAGTAGTAGTACTTGTAGGTTTAAAGACTTTTTCTGTAATAAGTGTCAAGAAAGGCCACTTGAGAAGAGTGTGTAGAGAGAAATCGTCAAAAGTGTCTCCTAAGGCTGTATCAAATTCGAGTATTGACAAAACAGGACAGCAAGGACACAACAGTCACCTAGATATCCTAGAACAAAGTCAATTAAGGTGCTGGATGGCGGCGATAGTTCAGAGGATGAGGAAGTGATGAGCTTATATGCCTTAGAGGATAGAGTGTTTTCCATTAAGGCAGAGAAATATGGTTTATCATTAACAATCAACAGGTACCTTTTGAGATTGACAGAGGGCGTCCATCTCGACTTTATCAAAGACTGGGTAGAGAGGCAGAAAGGGCACATTGACCCATGTTCTAGGAAGGTAAATGCATATGATAATTGGAAAATAAACCTTCTGGGACAGGTGGTTTTTCCGGTAAGATATAATAACTTAGAGGTGTCACAAGTGTTTTATGTAGTGAAATCCCATAATAGTAACTTGTGTGGGAAAGACCTCATGAAAAGGTAGGGATTTACCTTGTTGGATTGGATGAATCTACCAAAATTAACAAACTAGACAGTGCTGAAGAAATGTTAGATAATTTTAGGGTAGATTCTAGTAAACCTATCTCCAGATTTGTGGCCAAAATTCATGTGAAAAGTGATGCTGTTCCTAAGTTTGTGAAAGCAAGACCAGTACCATTTTTTCACAAAGAGATGATTGAGAAAGAATTAGAAAAATTAGTGCAGAAAGGCATTATTGAGCCTATTTCGCATAGTGAATGGTCTGTACCTATTGTCCCAGTATTAAAGGCTGACTCTAAGTCTATGAGAATATGTGGGATTTTAAATATGTAAATCAAAACATTCATTGTGAAAGATATCCTTTACCCAGGATTGAGGAATTATTGTCTGTAGTGGGTAAAGGTAAAATATTTACAAAATTAGATTTGAAGGATGCTTATTTACAGATACCTGTAGATGAGAGGAGCCAACATCTTTAGTAATTAATACCACAGGGACTTTTTAAATATAAGAGATTACCATTTGGAATTTCCTCATCTCCTGGTATTTTCCAGGAATTTATTTCCCAATTGTTTGTTTACCTGGATGGGGTTGCGTCCTATTTAGATGATATCATAATATGTGGTGCCACAGAAGTTGAGCATGATGTCAGACTCAGGCAGGTGTTGAGTATTTTACAAGAGCATAATGTAGTACTGAATAAGGATAAGTCAGTGTTGAAAGCTAGATCTATTGCATATCTGGGGTATGAGATTTCTGGGGCAGGTATTAAACCTTCTTCTCAGAAGGAGGAGGCTCTTGAATTTACCTTCACCTACGTCTGTAGGAGAAGTTCAGTCTTTGTGGGGATGGTGACTTACTATTGTAAGTTTATTAAGAATTTTTCTTTAATTTTGGCACCACTGTATGATTTGTTAAAAAAGGGGGCTACATTTGAGTGGTCTTCAGTGGAAGAGGGAGCTGTTCAAATAATTAAAAAACAATTGGAGTGTTCAGCTTTGTTGACTAATTTTACGGGAGAGCATCCATTAATAATTGAGGTTGATGCTTCTTCTGTGGGTGTTGGATGTGTGTTAATCCAGGTAGTAAATGGCCAGGAAAATCCTGTGTATTTTGCTAGTAAGGAACTTTCTCCGGCAGAACAGAATTATTCTCAACTTGATAAAGAAGGTCTAGCTTGGTGTATGCTGTTAAGAAATTCAGATATTTTTGCTAGGGAGAAAGTTTGTTGCTGCACAGATCATAAACCATTGCTAGGGTTGTTTGGTAAAGGAAACATATTCCAGTAAATGCAAATGCCAGAATTCAGCATTGGGCTCTGTTATTAGCTCAGTATGATTATGAATTGTCATTCAAGGCTGGTAAGGAAAATGTTATTGCAGATGCATTTAGTAGATTACCTATTGAAGATCACAGCTTAGAATCAGGTATACCTTCGAATATGTGAGATTAGTAGAGTTCCTCGATTTCAAACACTTATCATTTGATAAAATCAAAGAGGAAACTGGGATAGATGCTGTATTATCCCAAGTAGTAAATAATGTTAAATATGGATGGGGTAAAAACAGTGTATTTTTATCTGATTATAATTCAGTCAAATCAGATCTGACTGTTCATGATAATGTATTATTGTATAGAAATAGAGTGGTAGTGCCTGTAAAATTGAGATGTAAGGTATTGGAGCATCTGCATATAGGTCATAATGGTATCAATGCTATGAAAGCAGAAGCTAGGCAGTGGGTCTGGTGGCCAAAGATGGACCAAGATATTGCAGAAGTGACAAAGAGTTGTCCAATTTGTTTTCAGAATTTTAAGCCAAATTCATCTCCTGTCCTATCTTGGCCCAGCACTGGGAAACCATGGTCTAGAGTGCATATAGATTATGCAGGTCCTGTTGAGGGCAAATATTTTTTGGTAATTGTGGATTCTTTTTCAAAATTCTTAGATGTGCAAGTAACTAGCTCCATGACATCCACAGTTACTACTGAGTTACTGAGGAAATCCTTTTGTAATTTTGGGTTACCAGACACAGTTGTGTCAGATAATGCTGCTTATTTTGTCTCACAAGAGCTGGAAGCCTTCTTTAGTAAGAATAGTATTGAACATGTTACTCCAGCCCCATACCATCCTTCATCAAATGGTCTGGCGGAGAGGGTGGTAAGGACATTGAAGGAAGGTTTACACAAGTTTACAAAAGGTTCTCTCAATACCAGATTATGTAGGTTCTTATATAACCATAGGAAAACTGTTCATTCCTCCACAAATAAGACACCAGAAGAAATGATGTTTCATAGGAATTTTAAAGTCCCTGTATCGGCTGTCAAATGTCATGTTAAAGAGGACAATTCATTGCCTAACATGCCTGCTGGTGACCTTCAAGGAGTGGTGAAGCATTTTAAAGTTGATGATGCTGTGTATGCAAGGAACTTTGGGAAAGGTGACCCTTGGTTAGAAGGAAAAATTGTGGAGGTATTAGGGGTTAGGAATTATAAAGTGTTAATTACAGGGTTTGGTAACATGATATGGAAAAGGCATATAGATCAGCTCATGCCAAGGTTTAGGAGTGGAGAACAACCACTGATTCCAACAGTACCAGAAGCAGTAAGGAGTGGTTTAAAGGAACTGCCCACAACAGATAATAATGGTAATAAACTTAAAGAGCAGGTTAGCATACAGAAAGAACCTCCTGGGAGGTTTGATATAGGGAACCAGCCGGTTGAGAGAAGAGGAGGCACCTCAGGACAGTGCAAACCCTCCAACTCCGGCGTTCCAGCAGAGTTGTCAAACCTCCAGATAGGTTGGATTTATAAGTCGGATGATATAATGTAATTTAAAAAAGGAGGAATGTAAGGGGTTGGGAGCAGTAGGAGGATTGAATACTATGTTTGTTTGGTTCAGTCATTTATAATTGTGTTGTTATTGTTGTTGTTGTTATGGAGCGGCTTTGGAGAGTACATTGTTATGGTTACTCAGCTTTTCAATAACCTACAACCACTACAGAGAACCTTCAAAACCAGGGATGTCAAGCACATGTTGATACTTTACAGGTCGCTTGTTCTATCTAGGCTGGAATATTGCTGCACACTAACTATACCTTTCAAGGCGGGTGAAATTGCTGACCTTGAAAATGTGCAGAGAACCTTCACGGCACGCATAAGTGCGATAAACCACCTCAACTACTGGGAACGCTTGAAGTTCCTAAACCTGTACTCTCTAGAACGCAGGCAGGAGAGATACATTATTATATACACATGGAAAATTCTCGAGGGATTAGTACCAAACTTGCACACGAAAATCACTCCCTACGAAAGCAAAAGACTCAGCAGGCGATGTAACATCCCCCCAATGAAGAGCAGGGGTGCCACTAGCACGTTGAAGGACAACACAATAAGTGTCAGGGGCCCAAGATTGTTCAACTGCCTCCCAGCATACATCAGGGGGATTACCAACAAACCCCTGGCTGTCTTCAAGCAGGCACTGGACAGGCACCTAAAGTCGGTACCTGACCAGCCAGGCTGTGGTTCGTACGTTGGACTGCGTGCGGCCAGCAGTAACAGCCTGGTTGATCAGGCTCTTGTCATACATGAGGCCTGGTCACGGACCGGGCCGCTGGGGCGTTGACCCCTGGAATTCTCTCCAGGTAAACATGATCTGTGGCAAGTAAGGCAACAGCGGCACTTCTCTGTTCCATGGAATATTATCCCATTCCAAACTACAATCCCTCCATTTCCCCCCAAACTACTTCTTAAATCACAACCAAAGCTTCGCCTTGAAGCCAAACATGATGCCTTAAAGTGCTAAGACCACAGACAACGAGAGGAGGCAGTTCACCTCCATATGTTAAGGTAACACTACCATGACGCTTCTGAAAGTCCTGACCAAGGATCACATCAGAGCACAGTTGTGGCAGAACAGCTAAATGTACATCTTGATAATCCCTGCCATTAACTCTAAGGTTTACCTTACAAAACCCTAACGTCTGAATAGAGAGAGATGTTGATGCCATGGAAACGGTACCTGATGAGTGATGTACCGTCAAGGAGTGGCGTTTAACTACGTCAAGGTTGATGAAACTCTCTGAGCTGCCACTGTCAATCAGACCATCTACTTCTGTTCCTTTGATGAACACTTTCACAACTGCCTTTGACAGTGAATTTGGAGCAGCCGCAGAAGTCACTGTTGCTAGAGTCGCCTGATCTGAATGCGTAGAAGCACTAGCTCTTGTTGATGTATTAGCACGACATACTTTAGCAAAGTGACCTTTCTTATGGCATTGATGGCACATTGCTTCACGAGCCGGACACTTTGGACGTGGATGTCTTGAAACCACAAAGAAACACTGTGCCTGCAGCTGCTGTCACTGAGACAGGTTCCACAGTAACTTCATTAAAAGAGTCTTGGTCGGGAGTTGCAGCACTTACCACTCGAGAAGGCTGGGTAGAACTGTACACTTCAGAATTCTTCTGGGCTGAATCTAATGCTCTTGCCTGGTCAAGGGTAGTGGCTAAGTCCAGAGTTTTATTCTCCAATAAACGCTGCCTTATTATTGGTGATTGCAGGCCACTGATAAAAGCATCCCTGGTGGACTCTTCACAATACTGAGAAGCTGTCACCGCTCGGAAGTTACAGTCCTTACCTAATATTTTCAAGGCTTGAAAGTATTCCTCTAAGGATTCACCAATCTGCTGGCGGCGAGTTGCAAGACGATATCGTGCAAAGATTTCATTTGTGGACTTAATATACTGAGACTTGAGGGCATTGATAGCATCTTCATAGGTATTACACTCAGAAATAACCTCATAGATTTTAGGTGACACAAAGTTGATGAGCAGGCTTAGTTTATCTAGATCTTCCTGTGGAAAGGCTCTCAAGAAGTTTTCGAAAGTCTTAAACCAGTGCTTCCATTCCTGAGCAGCCGTTGATACACTGGGGTCAGAGTCTAGCCTGTCAGTTTCAGTAAATGCTCCATGTTGCAGTGTAGTCTAGCTCAGAATCGCCACCAGGTAGCCCAGGATATTTGTGTTCAATAAATTGTTGTGATAAAAACACAGGCCTTATTCCTAGGCTTTATTGATCACAGAACCCATGGTACATGTCTGCAACAGAAGAAAATACATCTAATGACTGCTGCTGCAGGACAGTGATGTAAGGTGCATATGTCCTCAGAAAACCTATAGCTACTAGCGACATATTTAAGCTTACCATGTAATCTGCATCACGAATGTATCTGTAAGAGAGAGACACACGCCATGTGCTGGGCCATCGCTGTACTATGTTTGTTGTTATTGTAAGGGGCCCCTGAGGTGGTGCAGTATTGTGTCCTGTTGCGGTCCACAAGAGCGGTATCACTACAATGAGGGCAGTGGTCTCCATAATGTTAGTAATAGTGATGTGTGTCATATAAGTTGTGGTGCCAAGTGTGATGAGGGCAGTGGTTTTCCATAATGTTAGTAATATTGATGAGGGTCATATAAGTGGTGATGCCGAGTGTGATGAGGTTAACCACATTGACATTAATGTTGAATATAGCACTGCTGATAAATGTAATGAACACAATGTTGGTAGTGGTGTTGGTGATGACAGTTATAGTGATGCGTGAATGCTAGTGGAGGAGGGAATGGATGGTAGCCATATCATACATTCAACATGAACAGCGTCGTACTCTGTGTAAACAAAGACTCACGAGGCCTCACAACTGGTAGGCACTTAAAAACTCATGGACCAGGGTAACACTGCTGACATTGATAACCTCTGCTATTTATATGAACAATTTTTCATAGCCGAGAAACTAAGCAAGATTTCAGGACTAATATAATGGATCAAAGCGTGTATAAACTTAATATTTTTAGCTGGAATATTGCATCACTTAGAAAAGACTTCCTGACCTTCATCATAAAGTAACCACCGAACCCATTGATATTGTGTCTACAGGAGTGCAGAGTCCCTGAAAAATCCCAGCCCCTAAATTGCCATCATTTGTTGCATATAACTTCAAATCTACTAACTCTTGTGTTCTATATATTAAAAATCACTTCCCCATCAACTTCTCCACATAAGAAAACAGAGGGACTGCAATACCATGGTGTTAGGATTTATATTGGGAACTCTGCTCTCAACATATTTAATTTGTATGCTCCTGCTGATAAGTTCAATTACTTGGAGCTCCCAACTTGTGCTCAGTCTGAGCCTACTTTATCATTGGAGATTATAATGCAAGACATAAAGCATTGGAATCTCACAGTTTGGTAATCGTAATGGTAACCAACTGTTGTCACTGTTAAATAGTCATGATAATGTGCAAATTGTAGATGACCTTGAACCCACATATCTATGGAGGCATCCTTGATCTGTGTCTTGGCTTCAACATTACTTCTGCCAGCTGTGAGTCTACCATTGTATCAGATATATCATCAGACCATATCCAAAGGCTAACCTCACTAGATATAGGTAATATTATCCTTCCTGGTGGAATATTCAAACGGAAACGTTTTAATGTTCCCCCTGATCAATATGAGGACTTTGTTGCACATGTGACTGACTGGTATAATTGCTATGAGTGTTCCTCTGTTGAGACCTTTAACAATGACCTTGTGAGCAGTATTCAGAACTACTTAGAGCCGCCTCAAAAACCTCCAGGAACTTTTAACCCAACCAACTTCCATAACAATCATACCTCCTATAATAACCATGCTTATTACAATGATCTTAAACTTCGAACACTGAAACGTACTGCTCGCAGACTAGGCCTAGCCTATAGAAAACATCGTACCCCTGGAATGCTGAGGCTCTTTCAAACTACCCTTGCTGCGCCAGAGGCGAACAGAGCTGCCGCAAAAATGACGGGGAAAAATTTTCAATGGTCTCAATGCTCACACCCCACTTAGCCGAGCATTTAAGGGACATAAATAGAATTTAAAAGGGAAAAACTGGTCGATAGCGCACCCTCATCCCTTAAAAGGGGAATGAGCTGTCAGTGTTGGGCACAGGGAGGTGTGTCAGTCCCACTCTATTCAATACTCAAATTAATGCCTTACTTAATGATATGCCTAAGCCCCATCATTATATGATCAGTTTTGCTGAGGGAAAATGATTCACCCCACCGGGATTCTCCAACCCCCAAAAAACATCCTTAACCATGTACTACCTCGTGTCAGGCCCCTTTATAATCTCTACTGATAAAAAAAAGATACCAATAGGCGTCCTCCTCACAGGAGGCACAGCACCAGATCCAGTTGCATGATGGGTCTCTTCTAGAATATGTAAACAGATACAGGATCTAGGCTTTGAGGCCCCAAATACTTGGACCTGTTGTAACGAGACTTTGTCGTCAATACAAAGAAAGGCTGAGAGCACTTAGAGTTGTGGCAGGGTTTCACCCCAGGTATGGTGCTAATGTTAAAAGGAAAATTATGTATCTTGCTTATATTTAGATCATTGGTTATTATGCTGCGCCACCTTTTGTGTCTGACTGGAAGCTTGGAGGGCTGGAAAAATTGCAGAACGAAGCAATGAGGATCATTTTAGATGCCATCGTACTGCCAAAATTTTAAATATGCAGAAAGAATATATTCCAAGCATCAGAGATCGTGTTACTGAAAGAAATATCCAATTGGGGTTAATATGCTCGGGAAGCCCATTCTAACCCCTGCACAGAAAGCCCCAAACTTTCCCAGCACTGGTGAACATTCCTCCAGATGGATCGAAAACTGGAACCGACCTCCGATGAATCAGATACATGATCTGTGGCAAGTAAGACAACAGCGGCACTTCTCAGCTCCATGGAATATTAATTCCAAACTACCATCCCTCCTTTTCCCCCAAACTACTTTAAACACAACTAAAGATTCGCCTTGAAGCCAAACATGATGCCTTGTGTATTGATAATTTAGCCAAACAGCACACTCTCTCACAAATTATTTCGTTGATGGTTCTGTTCACCAATCCACTGGTGCAGCTGGTAGTGCTGCTGTTGTCAAAAAGAGTGATGGCTCTTTAAAGAAATTGGCCCATAAATAACTGGGCCTCTACCCTTCAGACAGAACTGTTTGCCATACTCCTTGCACTCAAATGCGTCCATGTATCTAAGGTTGACTCTCTAATTGTAACTGATTCGTCATCCAAAATTTTTCCCAACTCGCAAGTATAACTTGTAGCATGCTCGTGTCAGAAGCCAGGCACAGGTATGGTAGGATTGTGGATAGTAGAGTCAGAGTGCACATGCTGTGGATTCCATATCACATTGGTCTTCAGATGCATGATAGAACTGATAAATTGGCTAAGTTTTATGCTTTCAAAGAGGGGATAGATTACAATCTTGGCTTGTCAGTTAGCAGTTTGAGAACAATAATACGAAAAGAACTTCAACTGAATTTTATTGACTTAAGACTCAGGAGTTTGACACCAGTCAGTCCATCTATCATCATTCTATCATGCAGGAGGAGCAACATGCTATGGTGCATCCAACAAAATAAGCAGACTCTTGGATGTCACCACCGCCCGCCTCCGGCTGGGTTACAAGTATCTTTGGCAGGTTAATTCATCACCACCAGATGTAGACCAAACAATATGTAAACTTTGTCAGTTGGATTATTGTCAACCCTGCGTCATTATGTACTGGAGTGCAAAATTAATGAATTCAGAGACAACTCACTCAGAAATGTTCAAGATATGTCAAAGTATTTTATCTACAGTGGTATATTACAGACCATTCTGGAAAAATACCCTGACTTTGCTCCTGTAATCAAAGCATTGCCGCGTTTTGTGTGGTGTTGATTGCCTTTTTGTCCTGTGCACATGTCGATTGGAAGGCTGGGCCTGTTGTGTGTGCGTGTGTGTGATGTATATATGTGTGTGTATGTGTATGTGTGTATGTACTCACCTAATTGGTTGCAGGGTCGAGTCTCAGCTCCTGAGTGTATGTGTATGTGTATGTGTATGTGTAAGTGTGTATGTGTGACCCAACAATAAAATTTGCACCAAGAACTCATACAGTTGTGACCGGGTGTAGACTAGTGAAGTGTTCATTGCTTTATAATTTGTTCATGATTGTAACCATGTATAAACTTGGAAGTAAATTTACTTACATGTTTCATTACCTTTGTAACTTGTGAGTTCATTACCTTTGTAGCTTGTTAGTTCATTACCTTTGTTCTTGCTCAGCTATCAAAACTTTGGGGTCCAGTCCCTGGACCCATTATGACCTCTGTAATTTTTGACTACCGCCCACAGGATGGGTATGGGGTGCATAATAAAGATATCAAACCAAAGACCTGTGGTAATGACGCCTGACTGACTAATGTTCTCAGGGCGGTTACAAAGTATGGTCAATTAGGGTGGGTGAGAACTGTGTGATCCGGGTTGATGTATTAATTAGTTGAGTGTAACTATTTAAATCCAGAATTTGCTTATACCTTTACATAGCCCTTATTTTGCTGTTGAAAACAGATGTTGAAGTGTCCCAGTATCTGTCTCCACATTGTTATCAAGACCGGACAAGACTCTCGAAAAGTCCTCTAAGAACTGGTCATAGGTGGGAGGGCGGTAACTAGGTTCCTACTAAGATGGGTTTGGTCTTGGGGGAGCAACACTTCAAACCATAGGACCTCCAGTTTATTGTTATTTAAATCAGGGTCTTTGATTATAGGCTGTCATTCCTTTGTAAGCACATACCCCACCACCTTTTCTATTCCTATCTAAGCATTTTATATTGTAACCTTCTATTTTGACTTGTCATCAGTCACCGTATCATCCAACCAGGATTCCGAGATGGAATAACTCCCCTAGTTCTTTAGCTAGAATCCAATTTGCCAGTTTTGGAAGAAGTGATCTTGCATTGACATGAATAAAGTGAAGGCCTGTTTCAAGACAACAAATCATCAATAAGGGGCCCTTGCATTCAAAATAGGATAATCCATGTCATCATTGCTAAAGGTAACCGGGCCCAAAATGCATTTGTTACAAAAAATAAAATCGGCACCATTACCATAATCAAACATACATCCTTATGCACCCACTCCTACTCCTTACATATGGTATGTTTACTGTTCTTTTCTCAACCCGACAGTGCATAAAACACGTTTGGGGTAATGAAGCAAATCAGCCCCTCAAGCATTATTTATGTAAGGTGGATAAAATAGTTGTGAAAATTTCATGACTGTCCTCACTTTTATTTCTTGTCTATATCCTTATCTATTTACCATGTGCATAGTTCTGTAACTCAGGGAAAGAAATAAATGCTGTTAATTAACTCAAGAAATGTATTTGAACTGTGATTATCTGCGCATTCTGTTGCTCTGTTATTGTATGTTCCAATATGTTTTCTCTAGAATTTTTGTTAATCTGTAATATAGTGTATAACATTAATTTTCTTTGTGTCTGATTGTTTTTCTAGTATTAGTATTCATTGTAATAATTATTGGAGTAGAAATAAGGTTTATAGAGGCAAGTTGACCTTCTTGTGTCGAAATTTGTAAAGAGTTTGTGTACATGAGAGGAGTTCGATTCAAAACAAGGGAGGGAACACGCGGAAACGTTCCATGACCACTCTCACACCTTTGTCAGCTTAAGAAGCCTTTTTCAACCTCTCATATTGATTATACTGCTAACAAGTGAGTTCATAATCTGTGTTGAGAGAGATAAGTAGAAGATCAAATATTGTTACAATGCAGTCTTTGTGTTATAGCCATTGGAGGAACAAGCCTCCAGCCGGCATATCTTGTATCACTAAGAAAAACGCATATTAACTGTGTATACCTTGTAACTTGCCTTATTATGATAGTTAAATGATACCTGTATATTGTATGATTATAGTAAATTGTAAGAATAGTGATAATTTAAGGTGCAATGACTGTTACTTTTGACTCATGTGACCTACCCTAATACTTCTTATTTCTAACCTATAACTTTCCTAACCTATCTTTTATGCTAATACTCTGTTACTAAATATCTACTACTTATGTTTAACTATGTTTATTTTCTGTAAGTTGCCTGTCACATGTAACTGAACTTAACCTAGCTTATATATGTTGTTGCTATTTTTGTACCACTATTTTATTTTCCTCTGTCTTATTCATACTAGCCTATGTTTCATGTTTATTCTGTGTATAACATATATGTTCATTCTTTTTTTGTGTATTATAATTGTGTTAAGTTACACTGTTTGCTCACTGTATTTCAGCTGTCTTATTTTTATGTAAAATCTTGAATTGTTTTTGATATGCCATTTTTTATTGTTTTCATAATTTGTTAATTATATTCCATTCTTATATTTTTTTTCAAGATCTTGTTTTGTTTGTAGAAGTTCTTGTTTGTGTATTTTGTGACTAAACCTAAAATGATTTTAGGTCTTAGAGCAACCAGGCACCCCCCCAAAAAGATGCCTCAAGAGTAGGAGCAGGCTTGGGGTTAGCAACCAGGCACCCCCTAAAGATATGCCTCCAAAGTAGGAGAGATCCACAAGAGATACTGAGGAGAGGAGAGTGCTAGAAACACCTTGAACACTATAGCCCTGGAGGATCAGACCAGGCTTGTAATCTGGGATTTGGAAGGTCTCAGGAGCATCCTAAGGCAGGAATGTATTAAGGAAATGTAAACCTCAGTATGGGAAAGCTATGTGGGAGGGAGTGTTAACATCAGTAAGCCAGGCTTGCTATAAGAATTAAGTATTTGCTATTACAATTGTTTTTTTTGTGCTAACACTTTCTGATACCCTTGTAATGTGTTTATTAAATTGTAAGTGGTTATGTCTGGGTATGTTTTACTTCCACCTTTGAGCCATGTATACAAGGTCCATGTGTCAGAGACTAAATTAAATAACCTATTGATGTTATCATTTTTCTGTGGAGAGTCAAGCCCTGATAAGGTGCCTACTGCTCGTGTTTTCAGGCCATGCTACCCTAAGAGCCAGTACTTATCAGGACCCCTATCTTGTTTTAACTATCCTGTATTATTTCTCACTGGGTTTTCTCCTGCTCTAACCCAAACTTTATGTTTTCCTCCCTTCTCCTATGACTTTTGTTTCTTTTATCCCTTCCACTGTTAAAAGAGCAGGTGGTGGCAGCATACTCCCAAGAGAATAGACCGCTACCGTCTATTCTCCCATATTCTAGTAATGTTCCCTTTTATTTGATCTCTATATTCCCATATTTTTTTGTATCCACTCCAAGTCTCTACCTGAGGGAACAGACGATATGGCATCGACCGGCGCTCTGTCGACCCCAGTGTGGGGCTGGGGTGGTATATGCCGCATTTCACTGGTGGCAGCGGTGGGATTATTTGTGTTGCTTGGCTCTTCTATGACAGTTTGTAATCAAAACGAAAAAATGACCATGGACATGTACATGTTTCAAGGGGATAAGGAAAAAGATTTAAAGTTAGAAGATGTATTTGAAAGAGAAAGTGCCCCCCATTTATCACTAGAGGTTTTAATGAAAGGATGTCTATTTTTGTTTATTCTTTGCCTTATGAAAATTCTGTGTAAATGTAAGGTGAGTGACGGTTATTTGAAAACCATAGGGACTTGCATGGATCAAGTGAAGAATAAATATAAGATAACTGATTGGACAAATTTAAATTATGGATTTTCAGAAAGTAACTGTGAAGGTGTCGAAAATAGGTGTAATTTTGATAAGTCTCGGAAGAGTGTGAAAATGGTTAATTCCAGTGAACCTGACATTAGTAACCAAAATTCAGAGAATTCCATTGCAGATATTTTGACTGTTGAATTTGGCTTGAAGTTTGTGGAAGGTTGGAACAAGAAAAAAGTATTTAGAACTACTATTAACAAAAATAAGCAACAGTAAGATTGAGACACTATTAATGTAATTTTTTTTCTGAACCTGAAACAGCCTATGTACGTAGTGGGTAGTTTTATCTTATGCTATTTTCTATGTCTATTTTTCTGTTATGTGGAATGGGAGAAGTGGTAATGACAGTTGTATTCCCTAGTATAGCCTAGGTGTTGGACTGTATAGTTCAGGCTGTTACACTTTTCTCTACTGCTGCTTTGAGCTATTTTGTGTGTAGTCCTTATACTGTGTTTTCTCTCTCTGTGCTCTTTGTATGTTATGATGTGTTATTTTTAGGGTTATGAGCAGGACAGTTTAGTTCCCTAGTAGATGTCTAGGTGTTGAGCTGTATAGTTCAGGCTGTTCCTCCTCATTTTTTTTTGGTTTTTATGTAGGACTGATGATGAATTTTGGACTGTATGTAGATTTAATTGTTAGTGTTAAGTGACTCGTATACTGCAATACAGGGATATGTGCACTGCCCTCTCATGCTAAATGTTGGTGTTGGTTGTCAAAGGGATGTCAGTTGTGTATCGACGCCTCCTCGGAGGAGTGTTATTTCCTGCTTAAGTGCCTCTGTCGAGAAATCAGGGTGAGTTGTTTCTCTGCTACCTGAAGGCCTCCACCTCAGTACTTTGTTGCTTGAGTTCTCTATAGGGCAAAAGGAGGAGTTGTGGAAGGAACACTTTCCCATGATAGACGTTACTGGAGTGGGGTTGTTAAAAATAACTGTCTGTCAGCTGTAGTTCGTATATCAGCCGAAATGTTTGCGACGTTTCAGAATACGCCAGAAAGAGAAGCAGGGTATTATTATACTGTATTATATTGAAAAAAAAGCGGTTCCCGAGTATTTATATTTTATTGTTTTCTTTTCGTTTTTCCAGTACTTATTGTGATTTTCACAACGAAGATTTATTTACCCGAATTGGGGAGGTGTGTAATGAAGCAAATCAGCCCCTCAAGCATTATTTATGTAAGGTGTGATAAATATTAGTTGTGAAAATTTCATGACTGTCCTCACTTATATTTCTTGTCTATATCCTTATCTATTTACCATGTGCATAGTTCTGTAACTCAGGGGAAAGAAATAAATGCTGTTAATTAACTCAAGAAATGTATTTGAACTGTGATTATCTGCGCATTCTGTTGCTCTGTTATTGTATGTTCCAATATGTTTTCTCTAGAATTTTTGTTAATCTGTAATATAGTGTATAACATTAATTTTCTTTGTGTCTGATTGTTTTTCTAGTATTAGTATTCATTGTAATAATTATTGTGAGTAGAAATAAGGTTTATAGAGGCAAGTTGACCTTCTTGTGTCGAAATTTGTAAAGAGTTTGTGTACATGAGAGGGAGTTCGATTCAAAACAAGGGAGGGAACACGCGGAAACGTTCCCATGACCACTCTCACACCTTTGTCAGCTTAAGAAGCCTTTTTCAACCTCTCATATTGATTATACTGCTGCTAACAAGTGAGTTCATAATCTGTGTTGAGAGAGATAAGTAGAGAAGATCAAATATTGTTACAATGCAGTCTTTGTGTTATAGCCATTGGAGGAACAAGCCTCCAGCCGGCATATCTTGTATCACTAAGAAAACGCATATTAACTGTGTATACCTTGTAACTTGCCTTATTATGATAGTTAAATGATACCTGTATATTGTATGATTATAGTAAATTGTAAGAATAGTGATAATTTAAGGTGCAATGACTGTTACTTTTGACTCATGTGACCTACCCTAATACTTCTTATTTCTAACCTATAACTTTCCTAACCTATCTTTTATGCTAATACTCTGTTACTAAATATCTACTACTTATGTTTAACTATGTTTATTTTCTGTAAGTTGCCTGTCACATGTAACTGAACTTAACCTAGCTTATATATGTTGTTGCTATTTTTGTACCACTATTTTATTTTCCTCTGTCTTATTCATACTAGCCTATGTTTCATGTTTATTCTGTGTATAACATATATGTTCATTCTTTTTTTGTGTATTATAATTGTGTTAAGTTACACTGTTTGCTCACTGTATTTCAGCTGTCTTATTTTTATGTAAAATCTTGAATTGTTTTTGATATGCCATTTTTTATTGTTTTCATAATTTGTTAATTATATTCCATTCTTATATTTTTTTTCAAGATCTTGTTTTGTTTGTAGAAGTTCTTGTTTGTGTATTTTGTGACTAAACCTAAAATGATTTTTAGGTCTTAGCAGCAACCAGGCACCCCCCCAAAAAGATGCCTCAAGAGTAGGAGCAGGCTTGGGGTTAGCAACCAGGCACCCCCTAAAGATATGCCTCCAAAGTAGGAGAGATCCACAAGAGATACTGAGGAGAGGAGAGTGCTAGAAACACCTTGAACACTATAGCCCTGGAGGATCAGACCAGGCTTGTAATCTGGGATTTGGAAGGTCTCAGGAGCATCCTAAGGCAGGAATGTATTAAGGAAATGTAAACCTCAGTATGGAAAAGCTATGTGGGGAGGAGTGTTAACATCAGTAAGCCAGGCTTGCTATAAGAATTAAGTATTTGCTATTACAATTGTTTTTTTTGTGCTAACACTTTCTGATACCCTTGTAATGTGTTTATTAAATTGTAAGTGGTTATGTCTGGGTATGTTTTACTTCCACCTTTGAGCCATGTATACAAGGTCCATGTGTCAGAGACTAAATTAAATAACCTATTGATGTTATCATTTTTCTGTGGAGAGTCAAGCCCCTGATAAGGTGCCTACTGCTCGTGTTTTCAGGCCATGCTACCCTAAGAGCCAGTACTTATCAGGACCCCTATCTTGTTTTAACTATCCTGTATTATTTCTCACTGGGTTTTCTCCTGCTCTAACCCAAACTTTATGTTTTCCTCCCTTCTCCTATGACTTTTGTTTCTTTTATCCCTTCCACTGTTAAAAGAGCAGGTGGTGGCAGCATACTCCCAAGAGAATAGACCGCTACCGTCTATTCTCCCATATTCTAGTAATGTTCCCTTTTATTTGATCTCTATATTCCCATATTTTTTTGTATCCACTCCAAGTCTCTACCTGAGGGAACAGACGATATGGCATCGACCGGCGCTCTGTCGACCCCAGTGTGGGGCTGGGGTGGTATATGCCGCATTTCAGTGGTGCATTACATATGGAGGTAAGGTTATCATTCCTAGCTACTAGACCGTCATTATCACCATGATTTATCTGTCTGTTTTGCACCTGTACCAAAGATTGAGGTCCTGGATTAGTATGGATATCACCACTTATTAGCGCCACTATAAAAGCTGTGTGCCATTGTTTGTTTGGATATGTGGGGTTGCCATACCTTGCAGCGAAAGTGGCACTTACTTTTCTGGTTGGATGGCCACTGTTGGGCTTTCACTCTCCAGGGAGCTACCACCCCATTCACCTTTTGCAGACCCCATGACTGATTTCCTTCAAAGAAATTCAGTATCATGAGAAATATAATTATGGCGGCGTGAACCCCTCTTAGGTGATTCTCACACCTTGCTCTTGCACAAATCGTAGCCACGCCTGTGCTAGCAATTAATTGGACTAATTACTGTCCACCACACGATTAATTAACTCTGTGTACTCTATATTCACTTCATACAATCAGTCACTTATTTATTAAATAATTAATTCAATAATGATTAATTCACTAATCACGTCCGGTTCAGGATGGACCAACGGGCGCTGTGGGGAATTATGAGAGATGTCTACCTGGGACACCGCCACTTGCAACAAACAATCTCCCGGGGAGATGACCGACTAGTATAATTTTACCGCAGTCATTCCATTAAGGTATGTGAGAAAATTTACCCACTCCTGGTCGCACCCGAGGGGTTCCTTCGATATTCTCACGTTAGCCCACTGCACTCTGGACCAGTGTAAATAAATTTGAAGAGATTATAATAATAATTTATTGTATGATTAATTTTTAGTGGACTGTATAGTTTATTTATAGGATATAGGACTGATTGAGGAGAAGGAGGAGAGAGTACAAGTAATTAATATTCACTCACCCTTTATCTGCGTCTTGGGTGTTCACTGGAGATCTTCATCATTCCCACCGCAGACACACAATATCTCAACATACCTACTGGCCAGCTAGTACGAGGATAAAGTACATACTTACGGTGGGGAGGCCGCATTCTTGTTGATGTGCTTCGATAGATCTCGTGATCTTGCTCGGTCGATATAGTTCTTCCGTCAAGATGTTGGTATGGGTTGTCCCGCCGAGTCAAGGAAGATTAATTTCCTTGAACACTTTTACGCCCACGGGACCGAGCGCTACTTAACTTGTGGTTGGTCGGGAGTAGCGATTCATATCCTCTCGCTATTTCCCTTTATTACAGTTTATACGTATAACTTTACACACTATGTATATCATGACTTAATGCCCCACTAGATTATACACATTCACCGTCTCGATACTGGTATTCAGAGTCGATGAGCGAAGGTAAAGTTAATCATCCCCTCCATATCGCTCCTTATACAGGCGAAGGCAAAGAATAACGGAGCGGCTACAGGAGGCCAATATCTCTGAAATACGCAGGGAGACACTAGTCAGAGAAATAGCAAACATTGAATTAAAACTAAAGGAATCTTACAGGAATCAAGAGACACGGGAAGAACAAAAAGCCATAAATGAAATTGAAAGAAACCCAAAGTATTTCTTTTCTTATGCAAAATCAAAGTCGAGAACAACATCCAGTATTGGGCCCCTACTTAAACGGGATGGGTCCTACACAGATGACAGCAAGGAAATGAGTGAGTTACTTAAGTCCCAGTATGACTCAGTTTTAAGCGAGCCGCTAACCAGACTGAAAATCAAAGACCTAAATGAATTTTTTATGAGAGTGCCACAGAACTTGACAGACGCATGCCTATCTGACATCACCACGACGCCAAATGACTTCGAAAAGGCAATAAATGACATGCCCATGCACTCCGCTCCAGGCCCAGACTCATGGAACTCCGTGTTCATCAAGAACTGCAAGAAGTCCCTATCACGTGCTTTTAACATCCTATGGAGAGGGAGCATGGACACTGGGGTCGTCCCGCAGTTACTAAAAACAACAGACATAGCCCCACTCCACAAAGGGGGCAGTAAAGCAATATCAAAGAACTACAGAAAAATTGCGCTAACGTCCCATATCATAAAAATCTTTGAAAGGGTTCTAAGAAGCAAGATCGCCACTCATCTTGATACCCATCAATTGCACAACCCAGGGCAGCATGGGTTTAGAGCAGGCCGCTCCTGTCTGTCCCAACTACTGGACCACTACGACAAGGTCCTGGATGCTCTAGAAGACAAACAAAATGCAGAATATATATACACAGACTTTGTAAAAGCCTTTGACAAGTGTGACCATGGTGTGATAGCACACAAAATGCGTGATAAAGGAATAACAGGAAAAGTTGGTAGATGGATCTATAATTTCCTAACAAGTAGAACACAAAGAGTAATAGTCAACAGAGTAAAGTCTGAGGCAGCTACAGTGAAAAGCTCTGTTCCACAAGGCACAGTACTTGCTCCCATCCTGTTCCTCATCCTCATATCGGACATAGACAGGGATATAAGCCACAGTGCTATGTCTTCCTTTGCAGATGACACCCGAATCTGTATGACAGTGTCCACCGTTGAAGACACTGCAAGACTCCAAGCAGACATAAACCAAATCTTTAAATGGGCTGCAGAAAACAATATGAAGTTCAATGATGAGAAATTTCCATTACTCAGATACGGAAAAAGTGAAGAAATTAAAATCTCATCGGAGTACAAAACTAATTCCAATCACACAATAGAGAGAAAACTAATGTCAAAGACCTGGGAGTGATCATGTCAGAAAATCTCACCTTAAAGGACCATAACACCGTAGCAATTGCATCTGCTAGAAAAATGCCAGGATGGATAATGAGAACCTTCAAAACCAGGGATGCCAAGCCCATGTTGACACTTTACAGATCGCTTGTTCTATCTAGGCTGGAATATTGCTGCACACTAACTGCACCTTTCAAGGCGGGTGAAATTGCTGACCTTGAAAATGTGCAGAGAACCTTCATGGCACGCATAACTGCGATAAACGACCTCTATTACTGGGAACGCTTGAAGTTCCTAAACTTGTACTCTCTAGAACGCAGGCAGGAGAGATATATTATTATATACACATGGAAAATTCTCAAGGGATTAGTACCAAACTTGCACACGAAAATCACTCCCTACGAAAGCAAAAGACTCGGCAGGCGATGTAACATCCCCCCAATGAAGAGCAGGGGTGCCACTAGTACGTTGAGGGACAACACAATAAGTGTCAGGGGCCCAAGATTGTTCAACTGCCTCCCAGCATACATCAGGGGGATCAGGCAGTGGACAGGCACCTAAAGTCGGTACCTGACCAGCCAGGCTGTGGTTCGTACGTTGGACTGTGTGCGGCCAGCAGTAACAGCCTGGTTGATCAGGCTCTGGTCCAACATGAGGCCTGGTCACGGACCGGGCCGCGGGGGCGTTGACCCCTGGAATTCTCTCCAGGTAAACTCCAGGTATATTTAACATGTTGGTCTGGGGATGGCGTCCCTACGCCAGATGCACCGGTACATTCACTTCCAATTATTTACAAATCTGCTTCACTAGATTCAACATCTCACCGTATTCATTAGTACATTTCAGTCTCTTCTATTACGAAAACCACCCAGAATCAGGGTTTACGACTGTATCCTGTCATATGGTCGCGTCACTGGAGCCCGAATTAGGCCTAAGCCGGCGTCCCTTGCCGGCGCCATTCACTATTTCACCAATTACTGCCCTATTACTGGGCTTCCTGGACCGATTGTTCTTCAGTACCCGTTGAACGTATTAAAAACACTTATATTGCGAATTGCGGCTGTTGACCACTGTCCGGTTGGCGGAAACGCCAACTCCCTGACGTCATTCCGTCTCCCGACACCCTGAGCCTATCGGTACTCACACGTGACTGCTTATTTCTCTATTTATCACCCGATTACAGTAGTTCCTGGACTTAATGTCCCTCAGTATACACTTGAAGACGATTATGACACTTCCTATTGCGAAGGGAAGTCAACAACTAAATTTGGCCAGCGAATTCGCCAAATAACTGGCTCCATACTCAGCCAGAATTATAGCCTTTACGGCTATGCCCACGAGACTGCCTCCCTCTGCCCAGCTGGCCTACGGCCTCTCAAGCCCCGCCTATTCGATGGTTCTATCTTCATACCCACCTAAACGTTAAGCTACCAGCAGCACATTAAAGATATCTATTCATATTGGAAAGTTTATCAATTACAACTTTCAGAAGATACCAATATTTTCCACAAGTACGTAGGTATGAGTGTAAGTAGGTAAGTACGTAAGAAGGTAGGCACGTAGGAGGGTAAGTAGGTAAGTATGTACATAAGATGGTAGGTAGGTAAGTAGGTTGGAAAGTGCGTAAGTTGGTTGGCAGGTAAGTAGGTAGGTATGTAAGTAGATAAGTGAATAGGTATGTAGGTAGGTAAGTAGGTAGATATCTAGGGAGGTATGTTCATATTTATATAGTTAAGTAAATAGTACATATTTAGGTAAGCAAGTAGGTAGGTAAGCGTATGTAATTAGGTAGGAAGGTAAGTAGGGAGGTAAAAAGTAGGTAAGAAAGTACGTAAGTAGGCCAGTATTATTATTATTAATCAACAGTGCCGGCAGTGACAGACAGTAACGGTATCAGGAGGGCAGTTACCCCCTTAAATCACAGAAAATGGAAATTGACATTTACTGTGGGGAATTGTGAGAGATAAGTCTATCTGGGACACCGCCACTAGCAATAAACAAACTCCTAGGGAGATGACAGACTCATATAATTTTACCGCAGTCATTCCCTTTAAGGTATGTGAGAACTTTACCCGCTCCTGGCCGCACCGAGGGGGTACCTTCAATATCCTCGTATTCCCACTGCACTCTGGACCAGTATAAATAAATCTGAGAAGATCATGTATTATAATTATATTACGTTAAATTTAAGTGGACTGTATAGGTTGTTAAACAACTGATCACTCAGGAGAAGAGATAGAGTACAGACAGCTAAATTCTCATGACCTACACTCACCTAATTAACAGCATCATAGCGGTGTATCGTAGATCGTTGACCTAGCTAAAGTACATCTACTGTGCGTAACAATATCATTGGCCAATAACAAATACACCAGCAGA
>WNWK01024284.1:0-29957 GCA_009830355.1 Cherax destructor
GGGGTACCACTGTACCTGGGTTGGTCGACTGGTGGGTCGCACCCGGGGGGGACAAGATTAAGGCCCAAAAGGAAATAAGACAGACAGTCCTAAAAGACGTACTGACTTTCGGGTTATTGGGGGTGGCAACCCCCGGTTAAAAAAATCCGAAGAAATCTTATCTTATCTTATTGCTATTAGCTTCTGGAAGTGGTTGTTGTTCTGAGTCATCCTTCCTTCCTTTTTTTCCTTTTTCCTTCCTTCCTACCTTCCTTCCCCCTTCCCTTTTCCTGCCTTCCTTCCTTTTTCCTTCCTTCCTACCTTCCTTCCTTCCTCCTACCTCCCTTTCCCTTTCCCACCTACCTTCCTTCCTACATGCCTTCCACATTCCTTCCTTCCTACTTTTTCCTTCCTTCCTACTTCCTTCCTTCCTAATTTTTCCCCCTTTCCCTTTTCCTTTTTCCCATCTCGCCCTTCTTTCCTTTCTTCCTTCGGTTTTTTTTTTTTTTTCAAAAGGGGCCGCCTCCCAGGGGAGGGGGGGGTGACCCAAAAAAAAAAAAACCCCAAAAAGAAAATACTTTCATCATCATTCAACACTTTCACCACACTCAACATAATCACTGTCTTTGCAGGGCAGATATGACAGCTGAGAAATCCCTCCCCCCCGTCACTATGCCAGACCCCCCTTTAACCCTTTGATTCGGAGGCCCCTTTCTGAAACTCATTCTATGTCGCAAAATTTTGAAAAAAAAAATTATTTTTCTTATGAAATGACAGAAATTTTTTTCCGATAGTAATGATGCCAAAAGTAGGGAAATTTGATGGAAAACTTAGGGGAATTCGCTCTTGAAAGTTGCGATGTCAAAATATACGCATCAGCGATTTTGAAAACTTTGAGCCCTTTTTTCCAATTCCATTGTCACAGTCGACCAAACTTATGCTATTTCTTTAGAACTCCATTTGTTCTATCGATTGGTACAAGAAACCACAAATTACCGATTTCAACTACCCAATAATGTTCAGAAATTGGCAATTTCAATTTCATGCAAAAAAAAAGATGTCAATTTCAAAATAGGGTCCGGGAATAAACAATGCAGACATTCCTGGCACTAAAATAAGATGTTATCTGTTCATTAGTAACGTCTTTAGGCCCTTTATATTTTTCTTGCTTTCTATTTTGATTTTTATTCACTCAAAAATAGAAGATTTATTGTTATGCAGACTATTGCATTATTGTAAAAATGGTATAAATAATAGCTGTGACTTGTGAAAGAATATTAGACTCACCAGTTGATGTGTATTGGACGCGGTGGTGTGATTTGTTTATTTGAACACTGGCAATATTGAACATTTCTGCTACTTTGAGCTCAATTTCAAGATCGTTTTCATTATGAAACTAATCAAAATCATCTCTATTCCAGAAAATATTTTTTTCCATTCTATAAATTAGACCACGAAAAAGAAATACAACCATAAATCTATACGAAAATACACCTCAAAGTCGGTTTTTAATCCAAAAACGGTCAGTTTTTTTTTCTCATTATGATTGGGCGGGGCTGCAGGATTTGTTTTATACCACACACACTGACCAACAGACCCATTCTTCATATGTAGGCCTACCAGCTTTCCCCATCTTATTTGAAGCCACTAGAATTTGGGGTATATATACGTCCAAACACGGGCCTGTAAGACATATATATACGACGAAACAGTCAAAGGGTTAAAGAGCAGGCATTGTACTTCCCATTTCCAGGACTGAAGTCCAACTAAATCAATTAACGGTTTCCCTGAATCCCTTCACAATCACACTCCTTTGATATACCTTTTGAAGAGTTTGAGTTTTATCTCTGAGCCCGGCCATGGGCCAGGCCGTTGGTGCTTTGCCTGGTCAACCAGGCTGTTGCTGCTGGAGGCCCGCTGCCCCACATATCCATCACAGCCTGGTTGATCTGGCACCTGGTGAAGATATTTGTCCAGTTTCCTCTTAAGGCTTCTACACTGGTTCCAGTGATGTTTTGGATATTTTTCTGGTAAGATGTTGAATATCTGGGACCCCGGATGTTAATACAGTGCTCCCGTATTGTCCCCACCGCACCCCTGCTCCTCACTGGGTTTATTTTACACTTTCTCCCATATCTCCCCCCAGTATGTTGTTGGAGTGTGCAGATTTGGGACCAGGCCCTTAAGTACTTTCCATGTTTTTTATCATGTATCTCTCTCCTCCGCTCCAATGAGCATGTTCAAGACTTGAAAGGCGTTCCCAATAATTTAGATGTTTCAATGGCTCAAGGAGCCGAAACATTCTGGATTTGTTCCAGCTCTGTTTTTTCTCCTGCCCTGAACGGGCCGTCAGCACTGAGCAGTATTCTAAGGGGGGAGCACTAGCGATTTGAATAGTGTCACCATGGCATTATTTCCCTTGTTTTGAAAGTTCTCAATACCCACCCCCATCTTTCCTGGCTGTTGTGATCTTTGTCTTGTTATGGTCTTTAAACGACAGATCAGCAGACATAATTATTCCAAGTCTAGTGTTCCTTTTTTCTTTTATGTGGTGACCCTCTTGCGTTTTGTATATAGTGTTTCCCTTTTTAGTTTTCTTTTTCCATACCTAAGCAGCTGAAACTTATCACCATTGAACGCATGTTGTTCCCCCCACTGCCCATTGGAAGACCCTGCTTATGTCCTCCTGTAATTTTTCAGTGTCCTCTACCTAGTGACTTTCATGCTTATTTTAAGTGCCCTCTGCAAATAATGATAAAAGTGTGCTGGGTGTTTTTTTCTATGTCTGCTATGAGGATGAGAAACAGCAGAGGTGCCAGGAAGTGCCTTGGGGCACTGAGCTTTGACCTCGCTGATGCTGGATTTTTGCCCTGTTCCACTACTTTTTGTGTTCTGTGGGTTAGGAACTCAAAATCCATCTGCCTACCTTCCCGTAATGCCTATGGCCCTCATTTTGTCGCTATCACTCCATGATCGCATTTGTCAAACGCCTTTGCAAAATCTGTGTAAATCACATCTGCGTTTTGGTCGTCCTCCAATGCCTCCGTAATTCTGTCATAATGGTTCAGCAGCTGTGACAGGCATGATCGACCAGCTCTAAAGCCATGCTGGTTCGGGTTATGTTGGTTGTGCTGGTCCATGAACTTTGTAATCTGCCGTCTCATCACTCTTTCAAAGATTTTTATGATGTGAGAAGTGAGGGCTACTGGTCTGTAATTTTTAGCTAGTGCTCTACTACCTCCCTTATGCAAAGGAGCTATGTCTGCACTCTTTAAGGCCTCTGGAATTTCACCTAGATCTAAGCTCTTTCTCCACAGAATACTAAGGGCTCTTGCTAATGGTATTTGCACTGCTTTATAAATAAAGATTCCATGAACCGGTCCAGGTGCTGAGTGAGGGGCATGTTGGCCATTTCTTTTCGAAATCTATGGGATTTGTACTTAATGTTGGTTAGGTGGTCTGCGCAACCTTCTGTCGTCAGGTCCCAAACACCATTCGTCTCCATTCACTCCTATCTAACATGCTTGCTGGAAGTCCAAGCCCTCACCCACAAAACCTCCTTTACCCCCCCTCCAACCTTTTCTTGGACGACCCCTACCCCGCCTTCCTTCCCCTACAGATTTATACGCTCCCCAAGTCATTCTACTTTGATCCATTCTCTCTAAATGACCAACCACCTCAACAACCCTCTTCAGCCCTCTGACAAATACTTTTAGTAACTCCACACCTTCTCCTAATTTCCACATTCCGAATTTTCTGCATAATATTTACACCACACATTGCCCTTAGACAGGACATCTCCACTTCCTCCAGCCTCCTCCTCACTGCAGCATTTGCAACCCATGCTTCACACCCATATAAGAGTATTGGTACCACTATACTTTCGTACATTCCCTTCTTTGCCTCCATGGATAACGTTTTTTGTCTCCACAGATCCCCTCAACGCACCACTCACCTTTTTCCTTCCTCTATTCTATAGTTAACCTCATCCTTCATAAACCCATCCGCTGACACGTCAACTCCCAAATATCTGAAAACATTTACTTCTTCCATAATCCCTCTCTCCAATGTGATATCCAATTTTTCTTTATTTAAATCGTTTGTTACCCTCATCACCTTACTCTTATCTATGTTCACTTTCAACTTTCTACCTTTACACACTCTTCCAAACTCGTCCACTAACCTTTGCAACTTTTCTTTAGAATCTCCCATAAGCACAGTATCATCAGCAAAAAGTAACTGTGTCAACTCACATTTTGCATTTAATTCCCCATAATTTAATCCTATCCCTCTCCCAATACCCTAGCATTTACTTCTTTTACAACCCCATCTAAAAATATATTAAACAACCATGGTGACATTACATATCCCTGTCTAAGACCTACTTTTCCGGAAGTAATCTCCTCTCTCCTACACACCCTAACCTGAGCCTCACTATCCTCATAAAAACTCTTTACATCCTTCAGTAACTTACTACCTATTCCATACACTTGCAACATTTGCCACATTGCTCCCCTATCCACTCTATCATATGCCTTTTCTAAATCCATAAATGCAATGAAAACTTCTCTACCTTTATCTAAATACTGTTCACATATATGCTTCACTGTAAACACTTGATCTACACATCCCCTAACCACTCTAAAGCCTCCTTGCTCATCTGCAATCCTACTCTCTGTCTTACCTCTAATTCTTTCAATAATAACCCTGCCATACACTTTACCTGGTATACTCAGTAAACTTATTCCCTATAATTCTTACAATCTCTTTTATCCCCCTTCCCTTTATATAAAGGAACTATACATGCTCTCTGCCAATCCCTAGGTACCTTCCCCTCTTTCATACATTTATTAAACAAAAATACCAACCACTCCAGCACTATATCCCCCCCTGCTTTTAACATTTCTGTCATGATCCCGTCAGTTCCAGCTGCTTTACCCCCTTTCATTCTACGTAATGTCTCACGCACCTCCCCCACACTCACATCCTGCTCTTCTTCACTCCTAAACGATGTTGTACCTCCCTGGCCAGTACATGAAATTACCGCCTCCCTTTTTCATTGACATTTAAAAGTTCCTCAAAATATTCCTGCCATCTACCCAATACCTCCAGCTTCCCATCTACTAACTCTCCTACTCTGTTTTTAACTGACAAATCCATTCGTTCCCTATGCTTTCTTACCTTGTTTATCTCACTCCAAAATTTTCCTTGTTTTCAGCAAAATTTCTTGACAGAGCCTCTCCCATTCTTTCATCTGCTCTTCTTTTGCACTCTCTCACCACTCTCTTCACCTTTCTCTCTTCTCCAACACTATATCCCCCTGCTTTTAACATTTCTGTCATGATCCTGTCAGTTCCAGCTGCTTTACCCCCTTTCACTCTACGTAATGCCTCACGCACCTCCCCCACACTCACATCCTGCTCTTCTTACTCCTAAACGATGTTGTACCTCCCCGGCTAGTACATGAAATTACCGCCTCCCTTTTTCATCAACATTTAAAAGTTCCTCAAAATATTCCCCCATCTACCCAATACCTCCAGCTCCCCATCTACTAACTCCCCTACTCTGTTTTTAACTGACAAATCCATTCGTTACCTAGGCTTTCTTACCTTATCTCACTCCCCAAATTTTCCTAGTTTTCAGCAAAATTTCTTGACAGCCTCTCCCCGTCTTACATCTGCTCTTCTTTTGCACCTCTCACCACTCTCTTCACCTTCTTTTACTCTCCATATACTTTGCTCTTCTATTAACACTTCTGTTTGTAAAAACCTCTCATAAGCTACCTTTTCTCTTTATCACACCCTTTACTTCTTCATTCCACCACTCACTCCTCTTTCCTCCTGCACTCACCCTCCTATAGCCACAAACTTCTGCCCCACATTCTAATACTGCATTTTTAAAACTATCCCAACCCCTTCAACCCCCACTACTCATACTTGCACTAGCCCACCTTTCTGCCAATAGTTGCTTATATCTCACCCTAACTTCCTCCTCCCTTTTACTCAACTGTAGCTACAACTAAATAATGATCAAATATATCCGTTGCCCTCTATAAACATGTACATCCTGAAGCCTACCCATCAACCTTCTATCCACCAATACATAATCTAACAAACTACTTTCCTTACGTGCTATATCATACCTTGTATATTTATTTATCCTCTTTTTCATAAAATATGTATTACTTATTACCAAACCTCTTTCTACACATAGCTCAATTAATGGTTCCCCATTTACCTTTACCCCTGGCACCCCAAATTTACCTACTACTCCCTCCACAACATTTTTACCCACTTTAGCATTAAGATTCCCAACCACAATTACTCTCTCACTTGGTTCAAAACTCCTCACACACTCACTCAACATTTCCCAAAATCTCTCTCTCTCTCTCCTTTTCCCCTTTCCCCTCTACCTTCTCTCTTCTCCAGGTGCATAAACACTTATAAACCAACTTTTCACATCCAACCTTTATTTTACTCCACATAACCCTTTTGAATTTATACATTTATATTCCTTCTTTACCTGCCATAACTGATTATTCAACATTATTGCCACTACTCCTTTAGCTCTAACTCTATTTGAAACCCTGACCTAATCCCATTTATTTCTCCCCACTGAAACTCTCCTATCCCCTTCAGCTTTGTCTCACTTAAAGCCAGGACATCCAGCTTCTTTTCATTCATAACATCTACAATCATCTCTTTCTTATCATTTGCACAACATCCACGCACATTCAAACATCCCACTTTGACGGTTTTCTTCTTTTTCTTTTTAGTAAATCTATGCAGGAAAAGCGTTACTAGCCCATTGTTCCCGGCATTTTAGTTGACTTTTACAACACGCATGGCTTACGGAGGAAAGATTCTTATTCCACTTCCCCATGGATATGAAAGGAAAAGTAATAAGAACAAGAACTATTAAGATAAAATCAAAGAAAACTCAGATGAGTGTGTATACATAAACGTGTACATGTATGTATGTGTAGCATGACCTAAGTGTAAGTAGCAAGACGTACCTGAAATCTTGCATGTTTATGAGACAGAAAAGACACCAGCAATCCTACCATTATGTAAAACAAATACAGGCTTTCGTTTTACACTCACTTGCCAGGACGGTAGTACCTCCCTGGGTGGTTGCTGACTACCAACCTACTACTGTAGGTTTCTATATATACGCATATATTGTGGAGAAAATTCTCCAAAAGAGGGGGGTATCAGTCCTTTAAGCCCTTAGAAAGGGCCAGACGGCATCTGGCTTCCGGGTCAACAACTTAATTGTAACAGATGTACGGACCCAAGCCAGACACATCATGGCTGACCATTGTTGCAAGAGTGTGAATTAATGATTGAAAATCACTCTTTTACGGCAGTAGGAAAACTAAGGACATTCTACACCCACTGTATTATCATGTTAACCCTTAAACTGTCCACACGTAGATATACGTTCACCTGCGTACTGCTCCGAATATTTTGAAAAAAAAAAAAAAAAATTAAAAAAAAAAAAAAAATGAAGAGCACATTTTTATAAACAGGATAGGCTAAAAAAAATTTTTTTTGGGCCAGTACTTACCGAGATATAAGCCCGCCAATTTTGTACTGGATGCTCACCTGACGGCAACATCAAGTCCTGCCGCTTGCAGAAGTAATGCCGATATACTTATTTTTCTAGTTTTTATTTTAATTTATATAATTTTTATGTTCTGATAATTACAATTTACAATAGTTCTTGTGATTTCATAGCCAATCTTTGGTCTAACACTAATATTATGTACTGAAATAGTACTCAAATAGTCACAATCACACCAACAGGTGAACTGTTTCACCTTCCTTGGTCATTTACTATTGTCTATAAATATATATGAAGTATTTATAGGTCCAAGCAATGTTTTAGACATCCTGGAGTATATATGAAACTCCTTGACATTTGATAAATGTCAGCAGTGCTGGAGGGAACCCTCCCTTTTTCAATATCTGTCTGTCTGTCTGTCTATCTGTCTGTCTGTCTATCTGTCTGTCTGTCTATCTGTCTGTCTGTCTATCTGTCTGTCTATCTGTCTGTATCTCTCTGTCTGTCTGTCTATCTATCTATCTGTCTGTTTGTCTAGCTCTGCTTATGTCTGTCTAACTCTGCTTATCTGTCTGCCTGTGTATGTCTTTCCGTCTGCTTGTCTCAGTCTCAGAGTGCGTCTCGTAAGCCAACAGGTATTATACACGATGCAGAAGTGACGATGCGTATTACTTGCCAGGGGTTTCCATGCTTATTATGTATTATATCTACAAGCATTGTATAGCACTTTGCCTGGAATTTTTGGGTTATCCTAGGTAATTTACACTATGTATAATAACTGTACTAATGTACACATGTGAGAGAGATACAGAGATATAGGACATATAGATATAGATAGATATATAGACAGACATAGATATAGACAGACAAAGATATAGACAGACAAAGATATAGACAGACAAAGATATAGACAGACAAAGATATAGACAGACAAAGATACGGACAGACAAAGATATGGACAGACAAAGATATGGACAGACAAAGATATGGACAGATAGAGATATAGACAGTTATAGACAGATAGAGAGACAGCCAAAGCCAGCCAGGCTGCCGAATACATAAGAACATAAGAAAGAAGGAACTCTGCAGCAGGCCTACTGGCCCATGCAAGGCAGGTCCATGTCACCCCCCAACTTAGACCAATGACCCACCTAGTCAGGTCACATCCTCTGAAGGAAGGAGCATGGCATCAGACCTAGTAGCACAAGCTAATCAGGTCCAACTCACACCCACCCACAGCCACTCATGTATTTATCTAACCTATTTTTACTTTCCTCTTATAAGGGGAGTGTTAATGCGACATAACATCATTGAATCCCCAGTCAAGATACTAAGACCAAAAGAGGTATCATCATGGATTCTTCCTAAGAGCTTACCGAATTTGTAGTCCTGAGTTTCTTGACGAGGAATGTACATACATTCACCAAACCTTCACTGATTTACATTTTCCTTCCTTTTTCATCAAAGATTGCAAGAAAAGAGCTCTTCAGATCATTAATTCTCCACGCATCAACACCACTCCAAACAAAGTTATAATTCTTCCCAACAGCCAGGTTGCATCCAACATTTATAAAGTATTTGCACAAGCTAACACTAGAGTCGCCATCGCTTCCAGTACTTCTATTAAGGATCTAACCAGGACTAAATCCAAGCACCATGAACCAGTCAACGCAGGGGTTTACACTATACCCTGTGGAGGCTGCGACAGAATTTACGTAGGAGAAACAGCAAGAAACCTCGAAACACGCATCAATGAACACATTAATGCATGCAGAAACGATAACCTGAACAACGCCTGCGTACAACACCGAAATTCCAACAATCATCTCATGAAATTCAAAGACGCCCGACTAGTAATCAAAGAATCTAATTTCCGTAGACGCAAATGCCTTGAATCAGCACTTATCTCTGTTTCTAACACAATTAAACAAAACAAAGGCAGCTTCACTATCTCTGAAGTCTTAGCAAGAATCCTCCTGAAAACAGTAAACCCTACCATCACAAAGTCTCTCCTACTGATTCAACACAAGCACATCGTAGATGTGGAACACTCCTACAGGCCTTCTATATTTCAACCTCCAGCAGAAATATTTGTCTAACCTATTGTTATACTACCCAAGTATTTGTTTTATCACCTTTTACTCGTATGCATATTGATTGTTCTACCTTATTGTATTACTACTACTACTTATATCACTACTACTACTACCACCACTAGTATTTCACCTCACTTTGAGAGTATATATATGCCCACTGTGTCCATGTATCGCTTGTAACGGCTTGAGAAAGCTCCTGGAGAGCGAAACGTTGCCACAATAAAATGTCACATTAGTTGCATTTGTGTCCTTTTACTTAACATAGTCGGTAATTCTACCAATATTATTACAAGACCTCTGTTCCAGCGCGTTTAGTGATAATTAGTCATAAAATGCGGTATATTCCAGAGAAGTGTGTGCAGCTTCTGTTAGTAACTACTGCAAAAGACTAAGTATTGTCGAACATAGAGAGACAATCATGAGTGTACTTTGTCTAACAAAGCGGTGACTCTTCAGCGACGTTCTTCAATCAAGACAGTGTTCTCCGGGTGTGAATTAAGGGTCCCATACAAATACCCAGGTAAGTCTGCTCAGATATTTATATGTTCAAAGGACTGCACAGTTAGGAACATGTTCATAATCTAGGCAGATTTATCATTCACCCGGTGACACGGGGGCGATCAGCCCAAACCCCGTAAGTAATGTTCAGTCCCTTAAATGACTGACTTACTATATGGGTATATGCTCCTCTGGGGCAATTAAATTTATACTAATAACCATTAATATTTGACAGCCCAAGGGGATGGAACGTATGCACCAACTATAACGATGTCGGGGACAGCTGCGAAGTCATGGATGCATCAATAAGCTAAGTAGCTTAATTACAGTTCATTAATCTTAGGAGTCCATTTCCCTAATATATATAGTCACTGGACACTTCATAGAACTGATATTAGGCTTCTGGAAGCTGGTTGTTGTGAGTGTGTGGACTTATAAATATGCTGAGTCAGGGTGCGGCTGCTGTCAAAATGAGATAAAGTCATCCCTCGGTTTTCGATTGTCCCAGTTTTCGCCGATTTTGGTTTTCGCTGACTTTTTTCGGGGAAAATTTGTCTCAGTTTACGCCGATTGTCTTAGTTTTCGCCGACCATATGGGACCCGTCCACCAGTGCCGCTCACATACAAAGGCCGTAGGCCCGCCACCCACGCACATTGTCACGCAGTCTAGCATTGTTTATGCTTGAGTGAACATCACCCCAGGAGTTCATACAAAACATTTATTAACAATTCATTGTTTTTGGCCCTTGATTATGGTGTGTGACTACTAAATAGGCTACCATGGGCCCAAAGAAAGCTCCTAGTGCCAGTCCTTTGGTAAAGAAAGTGAAAAACACGATGGAGTTTAAGAGTGTAGCGGGCATGCAGGGAGTGTAGCGGGCATGCAGGGAGTGTAGCGGGCATGCAGGGAGTGTAGCGGGCATGCAGGGAGTGTAGCGGGCATGCAGGGAGTGTAGCGGGCATGCAGGGAGTGTAGCGGGCATGCAGGGAGTGTAGCGGGCATGCAGGGAGTGTAGCGGGCATGCAGGGAGTGTAGCGGGCATGCAGGGAGTGTAGCGGGCATGCAGGGAGTGTAGCGGGCATGCAGGGAGTGTAGCGGGCATGCAGGGAGTGTAGCGGGCATGCAGGGAGTGTAGCGGGCATGCAGGAGTGTAGCGGGCATGCAGGAGTAGCGGGCATGCAGGGAGTGTAGCGGGCATGCAGGGAGTGTAGCGGGCATGCAGGGAGTGTACGGGCATGCAGGGAGTGTACGGGCATGCAGGGAGTGTAGCGGGCATGCAGGGAGTGTAGCGGGCATGCAGGGAGTGTAGCGGGCATGCAGGGAGTGTAGCGGGCATGCAGGGAGTGTAGCGGGCATGCAGGGAGTGTAGCGGGCATGCAGGGAGTGTAGCGGGCATGCAGGGAGTGTAGCGGGCATGCAGGGAGTGTAGCGGGCATGCAGGGAGTGTAGCGGGCATGCAGGGAGTGTAGCGGGCATGCAGGGAGTGTGCGGGCAGGCAGGAGTGTAGCGGGCAGCAGGGAGTGTAGCGGGCAGGCAGGGAGTGTAGCGGGCAGGCAGGGAGTGTAGCGGGCAGGCAGGGAGTGTAGCGGGCAGGCAGGGAGTGTAGCGGGCAGGCAGGGAGTGTAGCGGGCAGGCAGGGAGTGTAGCGGGCAGGCAGGGAGTGTAGCGGGCAGGCAGGGAGTGTGCGGGCAGGCAGGGAGTGTAGCGGGCAGGCAGGGAGTGTAGCGGGCAGGCAGGGAGTGTAGCGGGCAGGCAGGGAGTGAGCGGGCAGGCAGGGAGTGGCGGGCAGGCAGGGAGTGTAGCGGGCAGGCAGGGAGTGTAGCGGGCAGGCAGGGAGTGTAGCGGGCAGGCAGGGAGTGTAGCGGGCAGGCAGGGAGTGTAGCGGGCAGGCAGGGAGTGAGCGGGCAGGCAGGGAGTGTAGCGGGCAGGCAGGGAGTGTAGCGGGCAGGCAGGGAGTGTAGCGGGCAGGCAGGGAGTGTAGCGGGCAGGCAGGGAGTGTAGCGGGCAGGCAGGGAGTGTAGCGGGCAGGCAGGGATGTGCGGGCAGGCAGGGAGTGTAGCGGGCAGGCAGGGAGTGTAGCGGGCAGGCAGGGAGTGTAGCGGGCAGGCAGGGAGTGTAGCGGGCAGGCAGGAGTGTGCGGGCAGGCAGGGAGTGTAGCGGGCAGGCAGGGAGTGTAGCGGGCAGGCAGGGAGTAGCGGGCAGGCAGGGAGTGTAGCGGGCAGGCAGGGAGTGTAGCGGGCAGGCAGGGAGTGTAGCGGGCAGGCAGGGAGTGTGCGGGCAGGCAGGGAGTGTAGCGGGCAGGCAGGGAGTGTAGCGGGCAGGCAGGGAGTGTAGCGGGCAGGCAGGGAGTGTAGCGGGCAGGCAGGGAGTGTAGCGGGCAGGCAGGGAGTGTAGCGGGCAGGCAGGGAGTGTAGCGGGCAGGCAGGGAGTGTAGCGGGCAGGCAGGGAGTGTAGCGGGCAGGCAGGGAGTGTAGCGGGCAGGCAGGGAGTGTGCGGGCAGGCAGGGAGTGTAGCGGGCAGGCAGGGAGTGTAGCGGGCAGGCAGGGAGTGTAGCGGGCAGGCAGGGAGTGTAGCGGGCAGGCAGGGAGTGTAGCGGGCAGGCAGGGAGTGTAGCGGGCAGGCAGGGAGTGTAGCGGGCAGGCAGGGAGTGTAGCGGGCAGGCAGGGAGTGTAGCGGGCAGGCAGGAGTGTAGCGGGCAGGCAGGGAGTGTAGCGGGCAGGCAGGGAGTGTAGCGGGCAGGCAGGGAGTGTAGCGGGTATGCAGGGAGTGTAGCGGGTATGCAGGGAGTGTAGCGGGTATGCAGGGAGTGTAGCGGGTATGCAGGGAGTGTAGCGGGTATGCAGGGAGTGTAGCGGGTATGCAGGGAGTGTAGCGGGTATGCAGGGAGTGTAGCGGGTATGCAGGGAGTGTAGCGGGTATGCAGGGAGTGTAGCGGGTATGCAGGGAGTGTAGCGGGTATGCAGGGAGTGTAGCGGGTATGCAGGGAGTGTAGCGGTATGCAGGGAGTGTAGCGGGTATGCAGGGAGTGTAGCGGGTATGCAGGAGTGTAGCGGGTATGCAGGGAGTGTAGCGGGTATGCAGGGAGTGTAGCGGGTATGCAGGGAGTGTAGCGGGTATGCAGGGAGTGTAGGCGGTATGCAGGGAGTGTAGCGGTATGCAGGGAGTGTAGCGGTATGCAGGGAGTGTAGCGGGTATGCAGGGAGTGTAGCGGGTATGCAGGGAGTGTAGCGGGTATGCAGGGAGTGTAGCGGGTATGCAGGAGTGTAGCGGGTATGCAGGGAGTGTAGCGGGTATGCAGGGAGTGTAGCGGGTATGCAGGGAGTGTAGCGGGTATGCAGGGAGTGTAGCGGGTATGCAGGGAGTGTAGCGGGTATGCAGGGAGTGTAGCAGGTATGCAGGGAGTGTAGCAGGTATGCAGGGAGTGTAGCAGGTTTGCAGGGAGTGTAGGAGGTTTGCAGGGAGTGTAGCAGGCATGCAGGGAAGTGACCCCAGATAAGGACTTGGTACCTAAATTCCTTATGGAAGGGGATTCCCCTTCCAAAAAATTGGGCCTCTTCCCTCTCCACTCCTCCCTCTCTTCCTTCCAGCAACATCAGTCTTCAATAAATGTAAGTGCTACATAGAGTTCATTCATTTGTGCATGTAAATCTATCTTTAAGGCCCCCCAAAAATTTTTTTTCCAAAATTCTAGGTTTCTGGAACGGATTAATTGAATTTCCATTATTTCTTATGGGAAAATAGTTTTGGTTTTCACGATTTTGGTTTTAGCGATCCATCTGGACAGTTAAAATCGAAACCGAGGATGACTGTACTATTATACCACCACTCACCACCGTCTGCCTGTCAACACCCATGGGGTCCCATGCTCCTCTTCCCCACAGTCCTTCCTACCTACTTACCTACCTACTTACTTACCTACTTGCCTACCTACTTGCCTATCTACTTACCTACCTACTTACTTACCTACCTACTTACCTACTTACTTATTTTCTTTCTTCCTTCTAGTATCCTGGGCATTGCTTTCGGTCACAAATTCCTCAAAACCATGAAATTCATCTTCACTGACACTTCCATCTGTGTTAGAGCTATCACTTGGGAAGAAGAGTCCCAGATTCGCCAGTGAGATATTTCTTACCGCTAGGCATGCTGAACAAGGACTACTGAAATGGCATTCCCACAATGCACCACTGGCTCCCAATTTTTATACTGCACACTGACCACACAGACCTATTCTCTCACATGTGGGCCTACCAGCTTTCTCCTGCTTGATTTGAGGCCGCTAGAATTTATGCATCTTTATACAGTAGGCCCTCATTTAGCACGGTAGTTACGTTCCTGAAAACGTCGTGTTAGCTAAAATCGTGTTAGATAATTAAAAGAACTTATGGGAAAAATAGTTACGTTCTGAGAGTCCCCAAAAAGCCAAACAAGTTTTTAGACCAACAGATCTTACAAATATAAGAGAGAATATGTAATTGTAGTTCATTATCGTGATGTATTATGTTGTTTTTACTGCTTAAGACTACAAATGTAACAGAAATAATAGTATTTACCTTAAATTGTGGGTGCTAATGTTTGTGGATGATTGTGAAGAGAGTGGAGAGTTATGCTGTGGCCCTACTGGGCTGAGGTGGATAGTAGAGATTCTGGAACTGAAGTCGATGGTTGTACTGAGTGTCTAACTTTAAGTCATTCAGTAAGTCAGTCAAGTCATTCAGTCAGTAAGTCAGTCAAGTCATTCAGTCAGTAAGTCACAGTCATAGTCATTCAGTCAGTAAGTCAGTCAAGTCATTCAGTCAGTAAGTCAGTCAAGTCATTCAGTCAGTAAGTCAGTCAAGTCATTCAGTCAGTAAGTCAGTCAAGTCATTCAGTCAGTAAGTCAGTCAAGTCATTCAGTCAGTAAGTCAGTCAAGTCATTCAGTCATGTCAGTCAAGTCATTCAGTCAGTAAGTCAGTCAAGTCATTCAGTCAGTAGTCATCAGTAAGTCAGTCAAGTCATAGTCAGTCAATCAGTCAGTCAGTCAGTAAGTCAGTTGTCAGTAAGTCAGTCAGTAGAGTCAGTCAAGTCAGTCAAGTCAGTCAAGTCAAGTAAGTCAGTCAAGTCAGTCAAGTAAGTCAGTCAGTCAGTCAAGTAAGTCAGTCAAGTCAGTCAGTCAGTAAGTCAGTCAAGTCAGTCAAGTCAGTCAGTAAGTAAGTCAGTCAGTCAGTCACACAAACTTATGCTTACCTCTTTTTATGTGTACAAAGTAACACTTCATTACAGCCACGGGTTATGTCTTGTCTAATATTCTTCACAAACACAGCTGGCTTGTAGCCGAGGACTTTTTTTTGACGCGTATGAAATACGTACGAATGCTGGGATGGTGGGGTCCAGGGTGGCTGGGGAAGGCCGGTGGTGTCCGCTGAACAACAACAAGGCTGCTTGTGGGAATGGTTATTTGTTTTCCTTCCTGCAAACTGTAAGTAAGTTTATTCAGGTATACACAGATACAGTTACGAAGATTATCATACATAGCAGCATATGTGTAGAGAACCTAGGATAACCCAAAAAAGTCAGAGTGACTTATTTCCATTGTCTGCTATGTATGATAATCAATGTAACTGTACTTACCTAATTGTGGTTGCAGGGGTTGAGACTCAGATCCTTGCCTCGTGTATCTGAATAAACTTACAGTTTGCGGGATGGAAAAACAAATTCCCTTTTCCTCTAAGCACGAGGATTGGGCTTACAAGGTGAAGCGATCCTTTGCTGTCTTGAAGCCTGGTGCACTTTTCTCTTGCTGACTGATATAAGTTCGTGTTGGCATTTTCTTCCAGAAAAAACTTCTCTCGTCAGCATTAAGCACTTGATGTGGCTCATAGCCACCCTCAGTAGGACCCCCACTGACTCAATGGTTTAACCCACCGCAGGCTACCGTGCGTTCAAAAATTTTTCCACTCATTTTTACGTCGTGTTAGATAATAATGTGCCGCAATTCTTCAATCGTGCAATACCCGTAACGTGTAACATAATCTCATGCTAAATGACGGTCTACTGTATAATTGTTTTTTATTATTGTTTTTACTATTTTGGTCTTCTAATACTATGTAAAAGGAATGTTACAATTCTTTCCAATTGCAATACTCCTCAAAATATGAAGTCACATTGTTTGACCTTACAAGATATTTGTACAGTATAATTATTTTATTCTATATATTTTTTTTAAATTTTGGTTTTCTAATGCTATTTACAAGGATACTTATAATAATATATTTTTCAGAGTTTAATACTCCTCAAAACATGGAATATTAAAATGTCACATTGACTGACTACTAGGTTACCCTGGGTTAAATGTACTTAGTGTGCTTTGTGGCTGAATTCTACTGTTAGTATAATGAAATTCTAATAAATTTTGAATGAATAAATCATCTTCGTGACACTTGCACACACTGTTGGTAGGGAAACTGGTGGTGGAACAACAGCTCCTGGTTTCATTGTTTACTTATGCTAGTCAGGCGTACTAGTATGTAGAGAGACAGTCATCACCTGAGTATGTAGTTAACAATAATACACTGTGTTGACTCTTTTTATTACATGATTATTTTATTACATTACAGTGGACCCTTGGTTTTCATGATTAATCCATTCCAGAGAGTGTGATGAAACCTGAAATAATATTTACCATAAGAAATAATATAAATCCAATTAATCCGTTACAGAGGGAGGTAAGTTTATTGTTTGGAGACATGACAAAATGCTTCAATATGATACTAATATCAACTCTATGGCTTATTTATCTATCACAATTCATCTAATATGACATAATAAACAATATTAATAACATAGAAACATGATATATACTCTAGAATGAATAAAATACAGCCTCTCCTCACTTACCAACGTACTCGTTTACCGACAACTCGGAGTTACGACGGGCTCTCTGATGAGTTTTTATTGTATATTGTATGAGAACTTGGGTCATGAACAAGCAGTGCAGTGTCTCAGCATCAAGCATCTTAATCTCCTTCTTACAGCCACTCAGTACACTAGCTTTCACAGTCTCCAAGACTACATATCTGTACAAATTTCCTGTTGTTTTTCCTCATGGAAGAGGACAAACAAGAGGAAAATGGAAGAAGTACAAAAGAAGTTCACAGTAAAGGGGTTAGCTGGTGTGTTCGTATGTGTGTTTACATTCTCGGTGTATCGTGGCAGCTTAAGAAATCCCTTTCGGGGTTTCGGTCATACTAGTATGGCTTACGCCCTAGGGTTTTGGACGTACTAGTACGCCTAAATTCTAGCGGCCTCAAATCAAGCAGAAACAGGCTGTTAGGCCTAGATGTGAGAGAATGGGTCTGTGCGGTCAGTGTGCGCAGTATAAAAAATTCCTGCACCACACAGTGCATAATGAGGGAAAAAAACCTCTGACCATGTTTTTGGTTTAAAACAGCGACTTTGCAGTCTATTTTCGTATGGTATTTATGCTTGTATTCTCGTTTTCTTAGTCTCATTTTATAGAATAGATGATATATTACAGAAATAGAGATAATTTTGACTGGTTTCACGATCACAAGTACCTTGAAACTGAGCGCAAAGTAGCGAAAATGTTCGATTTTGTCCAATGTTCAAGAGTAAACAAATCACACCATACGTCCAATACACATCAACTGGCGAGTCTAATATTCTTGACAAGTGCGCTGATATTATTTATACCGTTTTTACAATGATGCAGTTGTATACAGTGGTCCCTCTGTTTTCGTGCTTAATCCTTTCCAGAGGGATCGATTAAAACTGAAATCAACGAAAACTGAAGCCATTTTCCCCATAAGAAATAATGTAAATTCAATTAATCCGTTTCAGACACCCAGGAGTATTAACAAAAAATAATTTTTTAGAGATTAAATATAGATTTACATACAGAAAAGAATAACAAATAAATATAAAGCACTAATAACATGTATAAATGAACATTTAACATCACACTTACATTTATTGGCGACTCTTGTTGGTGTATGGAAGATGGAGAGGAGAGAGGGAGGCGAGTTTATTGTTGGGAGGCAGGACAAAATGCTTCAATTTGACACTAATATCAGCTCTACGGCTTATTTATCTATCACAATTCATCTAATATGACATAATAAACAATATAAATAACACAAAAACGTGATATACACTCTAGAATGAATAAAATATGTGTCATTACGAATGTGGTGGCGGGCATACTCGATCCAGCTATGAAAACATCTTCCTATTCTTTCCTTCTTCAGACGCATTAGTATAAGAGAAAACGGAGTTTGTAATGCTAACTGCATTAGATCACTTATTTCCAGTCGCTTCAAGGTGAACAGGAATCATTCCTGTCCAGGCTGGCTGGTAACAACAACAACAACTGGTTTGTTGACAAAACTACCGAAACTTCTACACTCTCATTCTCTCTCGTTTATTCATTTAATCTTGTTTACTCACCTCTCACTCTACATTAAGACTGCCTCTTACCACCACTGCCTCTCACCACCACTGCCTCTCATCACCACTGTCTCACCACCACTGCCTCTCATCACCACTGCCTCTCACCACCACTGCCTCTTACCACCACTGCCTCTCACCACCACTGCCTCTCACCACCACTGCCTCTCACCACCACTGCCTCTCATCACCACTGTCTCACCACCACTGCCTCTCATCACCACTGCGTCTCACCAACACTGCCTCTCACCACCACTGCCTCTCACCACCACTGCCTCTCATCACCACTGCCTCTCATCACCGCCTCTACCACCGCTTCTTTCCAGTCGCTTCAAGGTGTGAACAGGAATGATTCCTGTCCAGGCTGGCTGGTAACAACAGCAGCATCAACAACAACAACTGGTTTGTTGACAAAACTACCGAAACTTCTACACTCTCATTCTCTCTCGTTTATTCATTTAATCTTGTTTACTCACCTCTCACTCTACATCAAGACTGCCTCTTACCACCACTGCCTTTCATCACCACTGCCTCTAACACTGCCTCAACCAACAAACAAACACCACTGCCTCTCATCAAAACTGCCTCTCATCACCACTGCCTCTCACCACCATTGCCTCTCATCACCACTGCCTCTCACCACTGCCTCTCATCATCACTGCCTCTCACCACCACTGCCTCTCATCACCACTGCCTCTCACCACCATTGCCTCTCACCACCACTGCCTCTCATCACCACTGCCTCTCACCACCTCTGCCTCTCATCACTGCCTCTCACCACCACTGCCTCTCATCACCACTGCCTCTCACCACCATTGCCTCTCACCACCACTGCCTCTCATCACCACTGCCTCTCACCACTTTGCTACGATTTCTTTCTTTAATTCTATGGTGTTCCTCACTTACTTTACCAAAGGACTGACACTAGGAGCTATCTTTGGGCCCGTGGTGGCTTATTTAGCAGTCACACACAATAATCAAGGGCCAAAAACAATGGATTGTTAAGAAATGTTTTGTATGAACTCGCAGGATAATGTTCACTCAACCAGAAACAATGCTACACTGCCTGAGAATGTGCGTGGGAGGCGGGCTTGCGGGCTTTGTATGTGCGCTGGGCACTTTACAAGGTTCCGGACCAAGCACGAAAATGGAGGGAATCACACGAAAACAGAGGTCAATTTTTCCTAAAAAAATTGCACGAAAATTGAAATACACGAAAACGGAGGGATGACTGTACATAACAGTAAATCTTCTATTTTTTGTGAGAATAAAAATTCAAAATGGAAAGCAAAAGTAATGTAAGAGGGGCCTGGAGACGTGGCTAATGAACAGAGATGTTATTTTAGTGCCAGGAATGTCTGCCTTGTTTATTCTGGACCCTATTTTGAAATTAACATCGTTTGAAATTTGTGTGAAATTGGCCAAATTGCCATTTTCTGACCACTATTTTGAGTAGTTGAAATTGGTAAATAGGCAGTTTCTTGCACTGATATTATTTATACCATTTTTACAATAATGCAATAGTCTGCATAACGGTAAATCTTCTATTTTTTATGTGAATAAAAAATCGAAATAGAAACCAAAAGTAATATAAGAGGGGCCTAAAGACATGACTAATGAACAGATAACATCTTATTTTAGTGCCAGGAATGTCTGCATTGTTTATTCTGGACCCTATTTTGAAATTGACAACTTTTTTATTTTGCATGAAATTGGCAAAATTGCCATTTTCTGACCACTTTAATGGGTAGTTGAAATCGATAAATTGGTGATTTCTTGTACTCAATCGATAGAACAAATGGAGTTCTAAAGAAATAGCTATGAGTTTGGTCGACTGTCCCAATGGAATTGGCCTAAAATAGGGCTCAAAGTCGGCAAAATCGCCGATGCGTATATATCACTGACATCGCTAACTTTGCGAGAGTGTAATCCCGTAAGTTTTCAATCAAATTTCAAACTTTTGGTGTCATTACAATCGGGAAAAGAGTCTCTATCATTTCATAAGAAAAAATAATTTATTTTTTTTTCCAAAATTTTCCGACATAGAATGACAGTTTCAGAATGGGGCCTCCGACAGTCAAAGGGTTAAAGATGGTCGACACAAACCCACTACCATTATAGTATGTTCCTCACTTAGCGACAAATTTGTTTACTGACGTGGTCTTAGCAATAGAACTCTGTCATTAAGTGAGGAGAGGCTGTACTACAAATTGTAATTATCAGAACATAAAAATTATATAAATTAAAAAAATAAGAAAAAAAGGTACACGTATTGGCAACATTTCTGCAAGCAGCAGGACTCCATGTTGCCGTCAGGTGAGCATCCAGCACCAACTTTGCGGTCGTATATCTTGGTAAGTACTGACTCTAAATTGACCTCTTTATTTTTTTTCCCCAAAATATTTGGAGTGCTAGCAGTGACAACGTAGATCTACGTTTGGACAGTTAACAGGTTAAGACCATTTTAACCCTTTCAGGGTCCGTGCCATAGTTCTACGGCTTTGAGTTCAGGGTCCACACCATAGTTCTACGTCATGAGCTCAGCTCACTCAGATAAGCTTTGAGCGGTAAATTTGGACCTAGATATGAGAGAATACATCTATGTGGTAAGTGTGCACCACCTAAAACAAATCCTGCAGCACACAGTGCATAATAATAAAAAAAACTGAAACCGTAATTTTCGATTAAAACAGCGAATTTGCAGTGTTTTTTCGTATACTTTTTATAGCTGTATTTGAGATTTCTTGGTCTCATTTGATAGAATGGAAGATATATTACAGTTTTAAAAATGATTTTGATTGGTTTTAGTACTGGAAATGGTTTGAAACTGAGCTCAAAGTAGCGAAAATGTTAAATTTTTGCCGATATTCAAGAGTAAACAAATGACCTCACACATCTAATACGTGCCAGATGGTGGGTCTAATATATGTTCACAAATATGGTGATAATATTTGTACAATTATTACAATACTGCATAACAATAAATCTTCCATTTTTTGGTTTGAATAAAAATTCATTATGTGAATAAAAAATAAAAATGGAATTCATTTGTAAAGACTGAAAATGTAACTAATGAACAGAGGAAATGTTAGTTTAGTGCCAGGAATGCCTGCATTGTTTATTCTGCACCCTATTTTGAAATTTGTATATTTTGAACTTTGAGTTAAATTGGCTAAATTACCAATTTCCGATCACTTTATTTTGTAGTTGAAACAGTTGACTGGGTGATTTCTTGTGCTCAATCGACAGAATAGAAGTAATACTAGCGAAATAGCTAAGAATTTGGTCGACTGGAATAATGTACATAATTGGCCTAAAATGGGAGTCAAAGTCGGCAAAATCGCCGATGCATAAATATCGCTGACAAATCAAAATTCGTGAGAGCATAATTTTGTCAATTCTCAATAAAATTTTGTACTTTTTGTTTTATTACCTTCAGAAAAAGATTCTCTAACATTTCATAAGAAAAAATAAGAATTTTTTTTTTAAAATTCTTGGACACTGGCACACCCCTTCCAAAAGGCCTTGGACCCTGAAAGGGTTAAGCTAATTATTTTATTGTTTTTCTGAAGTACAAATTTAAAAAAAGTTGTTTGGCTTTTTTTGAGGTGTTATGGAATGTAACCTAATTTTTCCTATAAGTTGTTCACTTCACCTATAACATTTTCATGTATAGCTCTGATCTCAGGAACATAACCCATGAAAAAGGTGGCAGTCTACTGTATATAAATTTATCACTTTTTTGGAGTAATGGAAATAATGTTACAAGTGACTGAAATATCTAGCATCTAAAAAACGTTAGAGAAAATACTCCACAAGCGATTTCATATACGTATCCAAAATACGGTATATGCACAAAATACAAATTTCTAATTTATGATTTTTTTTTATTAATATAACTTTCTCATGATCCTTCAATTTTATTAATGCTATTAATGAAGGTTATTTAAATAAAGAGTATCATATTAGGAAGAAATCAAAGACTAACAGCATATATGAACTTTATTCCACATGAAAATGAGATCCCTACATGTCCACAAACTAATAAAAAAAAAATAACAAAGACATACAACATTAATGAAGGTATAATAATAAAGTCAACACAGGCAAATACAGCGTGTCCAAATGTGAATCTGTGGAACTATTTTCTTTTAAAAAAAATTCTGTTAAATTTTAACAATTTAATTTAGGTTTGGTTTGTTAACTCTTTCACTGTGTTGCACAAAGACTTGTATCATTGACACTCATGTAGATCTGCACCTTCAGTAAATTTTGGCTTAGACATGAGAGAGTGGGTCTGTGCAGCGAGTGTGCATAGTATTAAAAAAATCTTGCCCCCATGCAGTGCAAGCCTCTGACCTTGTGTTTGGTTCAAAATAGGAAATTTGGGGTGTTTTAAGGGTGGCTTTTATAGTTTTATTGGCTGGCTGTTTCTTGGTATCAATTGATAGAATGGAAGACATATGGATCAAGCTATTTCCGACCAGAAATAGCTTGAAATAAGGCTTAATGTGGCAGAAATATTTGATTTTGGCAATTTTCCTGATGAAGGGCAGGGCTTCTCTAGCCCACCAAGTCTGTTTTATGGGTTTTTACTAGGTTTGCTTTAATTATTGGAATGGTCTAAATGATTACCAATCATTCTTGGTTAAATTTTATAAAAAAATAGGGTAAAACTTTGATTTTCTGTGTGATGATGAATCTAACATGGAGGGCAAGTGTTATATAGGGGAGGCCTGGCAACATGACTAATGAACAGAGAAAAGGTCGCTTTAGTGGCTGGAATGCCTACAGTGTTTATTTTGAACTCTGTTTTTAAATTAGATTTTTTAAAATTTTGTGTAAAACTGGCCAAATTACCAACTTTTGTGCACATTACAAGGTATTTTTGATACTTGAATGAGCTGTTTCCTATGCTCATTCAATAGAATGTAAGGCATTCAAGCAAAACAACTACAAACTGGGTTGAACTGAGCAATGGTATTAGCTTAAAATAGGACTCAAAATGGGCAAAATGGATCCCATGTTTACCACTCTATTGTTTAGGTCATTCCACTTCCTGACCACTTTAAGGCTAAAGAGTGTTTCCTAACATCCCTATGACTCATCTGTATTTTTTACTTCCAGGTGCCCTCATGTATCTGAGTCTCACTTCTCAAACACGCTCTCCCTGTCAATTCCTCTCAGTATTTTGTACATCATAATCATGTCAATTCTAGTTCTTCTGTCCTCTAACAATATTAGATATATCTCCTCTAGCCTCTCCTCATAACTCATACGACTCACCTCTGGAACTAGTCTTGGTGCAAATCTTTGCAATGTGTGTGTGTGTGTGTGTGTACTCATCTAATTGTGCTCACCTAATTGTTGTTGCAGGAGTTGATTCATAGATCCTGACCCTGCCTCTTCATTGGTCACCACTAGGTCCACTCTCTCCCTGGTCATGAGAATTATCATACCCCTTCTTGAAGCTGTGTATGGATCCTGCCTCCAATATACATCACTCTCCGGACTATTCCACTTCCTGACAACTCTATGACTGAAGAAACACTTTCTAACATCCCTGTGACTCATTTGAGTCATAAACTTCCAATTGTGACCCCTTGCTGCTGTGTCCACCCTGTCAATTCCTCTCGGTATTTTGTATGTCGTTATCATGTTAGTTGGTTGGTTGGTTACCATTTTGTCCTAGGCACATGTCGATTAGACACTAGGCCTGTTGTATGTGTGTGTGTGTGTAAGGAAACACTTTGAAATGTTTCCGCCCCGCCGGGAATTGAACCCGGGCCCTCCGTGCGTGAAGCGAGAGCTTTAGCCACCAGGCCACCGGGGCTGCATGTATGTGTGTGTGACAGTGGTGTGGGTGTGAGGATGGTCTGGTTGTGAGAGTGGTGTGGGTATAAGGGTGGTGTGGGTGTGAGGGTGGTATGGTGTGAGGGTGGTATGGTGTGAGGGTGGTGTGGGTGTGAGGGTAGCATGGGTGTGAGGGTAGCGTGGGTGTGAGTGTGAGAGTGGCATGGGTGTTGAGTTAGTAGTCTGGAAGTGTGACATAGGCTGGAAATGGGTGTGTGTGTGTGACATGAATGTTGGGGTGAAGGGTGTCGTGAGGTAGGCATGTGAAGATGGTAGTGTGGGTGTGAGGGTGGTGTGGGCATGAGGATGGTGTGGGTGTGAGGGTGGTGTGAGTGTGAGGGTGGTGTGGAGAAATTACCTCCAGCAAGGGGAACAGTGAGAGGGTCATGTCTCCTCCACCTTCCTCACAGTACAAGGAAAGGGCAAGTAACATACCATACCATTTATAACCATGATGAGATACCCTTAGTTTTTGCCATTTAGAAGCAGGACAACTCCATCAAGTGTTTACACAGGAAAAACTCCTATTTTAAGACATTCTAAATAAAATAATTACTAAGTCTTTTGTCTATTGATATAGCTAGTAGGATAAATTAAGTTAAGGATACCTCTGAGTCAAGAAAGACCTTTTCTTTGACTTAGGAATATGACTAAACTGGCATCATTGCTAGGCGCTTGTTTGGCTAGATGCACGTCATTTAAACTTTCACACCAGGGAGTGGAACACCCAGACAGTCACAAAAGGGAGAATTACTGGAGCAAGATCACGCTGCGCTGAAACATAGAAATCTATGGAAAAGGCCTTAACAGAAGTATGTGCCAGTGATAACTCTTATATGTGCTCTGTGATAATTTCAAAGGAGAACTGAGGCAGGTACACTGCATTGAAATGCAAATAATATGATATGTTGAATGAAGCATCATCAGTAATACCACTGTGCGTTATTGACCAAAGAACTATTTAAACATCATGAGTGATTCCTGGTGAACGCGTGAAGATGAAGTCGAGTGATGTTGAAATGAGTTGACAAGTGTACTGAACAGTCCAATGTGTGCAGAGAACACATATATGCTAGTGTATGTGATGAACTATGCACAGTATTCCAAGATGGTGTTCAACATGACTAAAGAGATGAACAGAAGTTGGGATGTTCTAGTGATTCATTGGGGTACAACCAAAATATCTTTAATCAAGCAACTGGATATTGGCGTCCAGACGACATGGTAGTATCATGGCTCAAGTTACATGAGCCTAGGTAGGACCAATTTTTTCCCATTCTCCTAACCTACAAGCACTGCAGTGATCAGGGTCAGAATAATTACAGAAATATGGACAATACCTTCAAGACTCTGTATTGGGCGGGCAAACTGCCCATAACGGGTAAATTACATGATCTCAATAGGTGTCATATACACCTGATATAAAGGATCAAATGATGTTATGACACATGTTTAAATCACAACTTTCAGCCTATTACAGCTATGGGAGACAAAGACAGTTGTGCAAAGGAAAGATTCCAGCTGCTGTGGTCTCTAGGTCGTCAACCTCTCACCCATTCTTTGTCCATCATGTACAGCTACGTTATTGAGGTCAGGGTCCTTGATGTAGTTCTATGTCATGAGCTCAGTTCACTCAGGTAAGCTGTGAGCGGTAAATTTTGGTCTAGATATAAGAGAATGGTCTGTGTGTGAGTGTGTACAGTATAAAAAAATCCTGCCCCACATGACCACGTAAATGGTTGAAAATGGCAATTATGAGGCATTTGCTTGGATGGTTCTTATGGTTTAATTGTTTTTTTCTTGCTGTCATTTGACAGAATGTAAGACAGACTACTGAAATCAAGATGATTGGTTTCAGGACTGGAAGTAGCTTGAAGATGAACTTACAGTAGCAGAGATATTCAATTTTTGCTGATATTCCAGAGGATGGGTAAGGCCCCACTACAACCCTCAGTGTGTTTTATGGGTTTTTAATAGGTCTGATTCAATTATTGGGCACTTTAAACCATGACCAATCTTTCCTGATTATACTTTATTGTTCAAGAAATAGAATAAATCTTCTATTTTTGTGTAAATAAGAATTCAAAATGGAAGGCAAGTATAATACAGGAGAGGTCTGAGGACGTGACTAATGAACAGAGGAATTGTTGTCTCAGTGCCAGGAATGTCTACATTGTTTATTATGGATACTTTTAAATTTATATTTTTCTAATTTTGTGTAAAACTGGCCAAATTACAGACTTCTGCATACTTTATAAGGTGAAAAATAGTTGACTGAGCAATTTCTTGTGCTCAATGGAAAGAATGGAAGGTATACTTGTGAAATACTAGCTAAGAATAAGGGTTATTGGAAAAATGGAATTGGCTTAAAACAGAACTCAAAATGGAAAAAATGGCCACTGAGACCACTAACTTTGTGCCTGCATATTTACGTAAGTTTTCCCTAAAATTTCATATACGTATTCGGTGTCAATACCTTCAGAAAAAAATTCTCTACCATTTCAGAAGAAAAAATAATTAAAAAAAAAAAAAAAAGTGGATGCAGAGCAATATTAAATTCGTGGGTCTGGACAGTAAAATGGTTAATAACAAGAGTGCTTTTGGTAAGATTTGTGAAGAGAAGTTACAAAGCTTGGTGGAGGCATTTTTTATGGCTTATGAAAGAAGGAAATTGAAAGTGAACATGAAAACATAAGAAGGTGGCAAGAATAAAATATAGCTAGGCAATGAAATACTGGACGGCAGATTATATACATTGTAGTATATACAGTGGACCCCGGAAATCGAACGCCTCCCAACTCGACCTATTATGTAAGTTTATTATGGTAGGTGCTTTTGTAAGTGTATTTTTGGGGGTCTGAAATGGACTAATCTAATTTACATTATTCCTTATGGAAATAAATTCGTTCGGTAACAGCACTTGAACAGCATTCTGGAACGAAGAATGTTCGATTTCCGGGGGTCCACTGTATATACTGGCAGGTATCACTTTTAGTACTAACTGGGGACCCACAGCCTCACAGGAGAAACAAATGTATACTTCATGCGAAAATAAAGAAGTTTCAGCCTTAGAGCTGTTTGAGTATTTTTCTCACCTACATACAGTGGTCCCCCGAGTTTCATAAAAACTTCACTCCAGAAGCCTGCTCAAGCGCCATTACCTAACGAATTTACTCCCTTAAGGAAAAATGTCACGTAGGTTAGTCTATTTCAGACCCCCAAAAATACACTTCCACAAGCACTCACAATATTATACTAACATAATTGTATGATTTCCGGGGTGTACGAAACTCAGGGGACCACTGTATATACATAAATATATGTAATAGTACATATATACATAAACTCAAATTAAGATGTAATAAATGACTGGCAATGAATAAATAGAAAGATGGATGGGAGGCTCAAACCACAGTCCCATAAGTGAAAGAAGGGGTAGAGCGATGGACCTGTCAATTTTGGGACCAGGGTTCAAGCTTCCCATCCATCTTTCTGTTTATTCACTTACATACATAATACAGTGGACCCTCGGTTAACGAATACCCGAAATCGTATTATGTAGTATAATTTGTAAGTTCTTGGAAGTGTATTTTGGGGTCTGAATAGACTAACCTACGTGAAATTTTTCCTTAAGGGGTAAATTGCCGTAATGGCACTTGAGCAGACTTCAGAGTGAAGTTTTACGAAACTCGGGGGTCCACTGTATATATATACAGTGGTACCTCGAGTTACGAGCAAAATTCGTTCCAGACGGCTATTCAAGTGCCGATACCGAAGGAATTTTTCCCATAAGATATAATGAAAATTAGATTAATCCATTTTAGACCCCAAAAATACACTTACAAAAGCACCTACAAAAATACACTTACATAATTGTTCGAGTTGGGAGCTGCTCGTAAGTAGAGGTACCACTGTATATAGTAGGGCCCTGCATTATGGCATTTTGCCTTACGGGGTTCCGCTAATACTGTAATTTAAAATTATGACCAAAACTCTCTATACAGCAACCTGTCTTTCTAATGTGGCGCACCCCACCTGGTTTGTTTACATTCTCCGTGAGCACATATCTCTATTATGTCCAGAAACTTTCCGAAATTTCAAGTGTTTTAAAGTTATTGCATATTTTATATTTTAATTTATTATTATTTATTAACACATCGGCCGTTTCCCACCAAGCAGGGTGGCTCAAAAAGAAAAAACTTTCAACATCATTCACTCCATCACTGTCTTGTCAGAGGCGTGCTTACACTACAGTTACAAAACTGCAACATTAACACCCCTCCTTTAGAGTGCAGACACTGTACTTCCCATCTCCAGGACTCAAGTCCGGCCTGCCGATTTCCCTGAATCCCTTCATAAATGATACCTTGCTCACATTCCAACAGCACGTCAAGTCCTAAAAACCATTTGACTCCATTCACTCCTATCAAATATGCTCACGCATGCTTGCTGGAAGTCCAAGCCCCTCGCACACAAAACCTCCTTTACCCCTTCCCTCCAACCTTTCCTAGGCTGTCCCTTCCCTCCAACCTTTCCTAGGCTGACCCCTACCCCGCCTTCCCTCTACTACAGATTTATACACTCTCGAAGTCATTCTATTTTGTTCCATCCTCTTTACATGTCCGAACCACCTCAACAACTACTCCTCAGCCCTCTGGATAATAGTTTTTAGCAATCCCGCACCTCCTCCTAATTTCCAAACTTCGTATTCTCTGCATTATATTCACACCACACATTGCCCTCAAACATGACATCTCCACTGCCTCCAGCCTTCTCCTTGTTGCAACATTCACAACCCATGCCTCACACCCATACAAGAGTGTTGGTACAGTGAACCCTCGGATTTTGTACTGCTCCCAACTTGAACAATTATGTAAGTGTATTTTTGTAAGTGCTTTTGTAAGTATATTTTTAGGGGTCTAAACGGACTAATCTAATACAGTGGTCCCTCGGTTTTCGCCGAAAATTCGTTCCAGAATGCTGCTCAAGTGCCATTACCAAACGAATTTACTTCCTTAAGAAATATTGTCATGTAGGTTAGTGTATTTCAGACCCCAAAAATACACTTGCAACAGCACTTACAAAAATACACTTACATAAATGTTCGAGTTTGGAGATGCACGAAAACCGTGGGACCACTGTATACATTATTCCTTATTGGAATAATGCTACTCATCAAACCTAACGAGTCTGATAAGAAGGTCAAAAAAACTGTACTATGAGAACAGATTACATAACTTAAAAGGTGATATAAAAACGACCTGGAAAACCTTATCTGAAATTCTAGGAACAAAAAAGATATCCACAAACAGAACAATCAAGCTAACAAAACCAGATGAACCCCTACTCCCACCTATTGAAACAGCAAACAAACTCAATGATTTCTTCTCCACCATAGGTAAAAAGCTGGCAAGCAAAATCCCAAGTTCAAATACTCCACCTAACGACTATCTCACTGGCACCTATCCGAACACACTATTCCTAGCCCCAACCAACCCAATAGAAGTTTCACTTATAA
>WNWK01024285.1:0-29952 GCA_009830355.1 Cherax destructor
CTGCTACTCTTTCCATTTTAATCCCATCCATCACCAGGGATTACGCTTATGCTTTGGTGCATTTCGTTCTTCCCCAGTTGAGAGCCTCTATGTAGAAGCGAACATTCCATCCTTGTCCGATCGTCGTTATGCACATTGCACTCGCTATTATGTTTGCTCCGACGATCTCCGCAATCCTTCCATGTATAGGATTGTCACAGATGTTAGTAGGCGCTCTTTATTTGTCTGTCGCCCCTGTTTACTTCGTCCCTTTTCCCTTCGTCTACATTCACTCTTGTCTTCCCTTCAGCTACCACCTTTATACGTTCATGTGACATCTCCCTTTCCCCTACCCCCTTGGGAAGTTCCTGCTGTCCGTGTCTGTTCTATTCCTCTACCTTGCACGAAAGCCCAACTAGCTACTGCGGCTTCTCGCTCTTTTTTTCTAGACCACTTCCGTTCTCATTCCCATGCCATCGCAGTATACACCGATGGTTCAAAGTCATCTGACGGCGTCGGATTCGCAGCAGTGTTTCCGGATAGCGTCGTACAAGGGCATCTATTACCCTCGGCTAGCATATTTATGGCTGAATTGTATGCCATTCTTGTGGCACTTATCCGTATTGCATTTATGCCTGTGTCACCATTTGTGGTCGTTTCAGACTCCCTTAGTGCTTTAGAGGCTATCTGTAAAATTGATACACCTCACCCCCTAGTTCTTTGTATCCAACTTTGGTTACACCGTATCTTTAGCAAGCACAAAGATATTGTTTTTTGTTGGGTCCCTGGTCATGTTGACGTTCAGGGCAATGAACAGGCAGACACTGCTGCGCGGTCAGCAGTACATGACCTTCCAGTTTCATATAGAGGTGTTCCTTTCACGGACTATTTTGCGGTCATTGCTACCTACCTTCGCACCTGTTGGCAACAACGCTGGTCTGACCTGCTAAATAACAAACTTCATTCTATTAAACCGATTATAGGTTTCTGGCCTTCTTCTTGTCACTAATGTCGAGGTTGGGAGACTACACTCTCCCGTCTTCGCATCGGCCACACTTGTCTTACTCACGGGTATCTCATGGAGAGGCTCCCTGCCCCTCTCTGTGAGCATTGTCAGGTTCCAGTGTCTGTTCGTCATATTCTGTTGGACTGCCCACTCTATTAACGAGCACGCAGAATTTACCTTCAACGGCGTCTTCGCTCTGCGGCCCTTTCTTTACCTTCCCTTCTTTCAGATGGACCCTCCTTTAATCCTGACTCTCTCGTTGACTTTTTGACAGAAACTGACTTACTACACAAACTCTGAAGATTATACCTCTACCACCTCCCTCAGTCCCTTCTACCTCGATCTCTTGCTACCCTCTATCCCTGCACTATCCACCGTCCTGCTGCACTCCATACCCTACTAATCATCCATCTCCCTCTTACAACCCATTCTCCCTGCATCCTGCAATAACCTGCAGCGCTGTATAACCCCCGTGGTTTAGCGCTTCTATTTGATTATAATAATAATAATAATAATAAACACGCTGGATAACAGGTATATCTAGCTACTTCTACTTACACTTTAGGTCACACTACACAGGCATGCACATGCATATATATACATACACACATCTAGGTTTTTCTTCTTTTCTTAATAGCTCTTGTTCTTTTATTTTCTCTATTGTCCATGGGGAAGTGGAAAAGAATCTTTCCTCTGTAAGCCATGCGTGTCGTATGAGGCGACTAAAATGCCGGGAGCAATGGGCTAGTAACCCCTTCTGTACACATTTACTAAAAAAGAGAAGAAGAAAAACTTTATAAAACTGGGTTGTTTGAATGTGCGTGGATGTAGTGCGGATGATAAGAAAGAGATGATTGCTGATGTTATGAATGAAAAGAAGTTGGATGTCCTGGCCCTAAGCGAAACAAAGCTGAAGGGGGTAGGCGAGTTTCAGTGGGGAGAAATAAATGGGATTAAGTCAGGAGTATCTGAGAGAGTTAGAGCTAAGGAAGGGGTAGCAATAATGTTGAAGGATCAGTTATGGAAGGAGAAGAGGGAATATAAATGTGTAAATTCAAGGATTATGTGGATTAAAATAAGGGTCGGATGCGAAAAGTGGGTATGCACCTGGAGAAGAGAGGAGTGTAGAGGAGAGAGAGAGATTTTGGGAGATGTTAAGCGAATGTATAGGAACTTTTGAACCAAGTGAGAGAGTAATTGTGGTAGGGGACCTAAATGCTAAAGTAGGAGAAACATGTAGAGAGGGTGTAGTAGGTAAGTTTGGGGTGCCAGGTGTAAATCATAATGGGAGCCCTTTGATTGAACTTTGTATAGAAAGGGGTTTAGTTATAGGTAACACATATTTTAAAAAAAAGAAGATAAATAAGTATACAAGATATGATGTAGGGCGTAATGACAGTAGTTTGTTGGACTATGTATTGGTAGATAAAAGACTGTTGAGTAGACTTCAGGATGTACATGTTTATAGAGGGGCCACAGATATATCAGATCACTTTTTAGTTATAGCTACAGTGGGAGTAAAAGGTAGATGGGATACAAGGAAAATAGAAGCAGTAAGAGAGAGGTGAAGGTTTATAAACTAAAAGAGGAGGCAGTTAGGGTAAGATATAAACAACTATTGGAGGATAGATGGGCTAGTGAGAGTGTAGGCAATGGGGTCGAAGATGTATGGGGTAGATTTAAAAATGTAGTGTTAGAGTGTTCAGCAGAAGTTTGTGGTTACAGGCGAGTGGGTGCGGGAGGGAAGAAGAGCGATTGGTGGAATGATGATGTAAAGAGAGTAGTAAGGGAGAAAAAGTTAGCATATGAGAGGATTTTACAAAGTAGAAGTGATGCAAGGAGGGAAGAGTATATGGAGAGAAAAAGAGAGGTTAAGAGAGTGATGAAGCAATGTAAAAAGAGAGCAAATGAGAGAGTGGGTGAGATGTTATCAACAAATTTTGTTGAAAATAAGAAAAAGTTTTGGAGTGAGATTAATAAGTTGAGGAAGCCTAGGGAACAAATGGATTTGACAGTTAAAAATAGGAGAGGAGAGTTATTAAATGGAGAGTTAGAGGTATCGGGAAGATGGAGGGAATATTTTGATGAGTTGTTAAATGTTGATGAAGACAGGGAAGCTGTGATTTCGTGTATAGGGAAAGGAGGAATAACATCTTGTAGGAGTGTGGAAGAGCTAGTTGTGAGTTTGGGGGAACTTCGTGAGGCAGTGGGTAGAATGAAAGGGGGTAAGGCAGCTGGGATTGATGGGATAAAGATAGAAATGTTAAAAGCAGGTGGGGATATAGTTTTGGAGTGTTTAGTGCTATTATTTAATAAATGTATGGAAGAGGGTAAGGTACCTAGGGATTGGCAGAGAGCATGTATTGTTCCTTTGTATAAAGGCAAAGGGGACAAAAGAGAGTGCAAAAATTATAGGGGGATAAGTCTGTTGAGTGTACCTGGCAAAGTGTATGGTAGAGTTATTATTGAAAGAATTAAGAGTAAGACAGAAAGCAGGATAGCAGATGAACAAGGGGGCTTTAGGAAAGGTAGGGAGTGTGTAGACCAAGTGTTTACAGTGAAACATATAGGTGAACAGTATTTGGATAAGGGTAAAGAGGTTTTGTGGCATTTATGGATTTGGAAAAGGCGTATGATAGGGTGATAGGGGCAATGTGGCAGATGTTGCAGGTGTATGGAATAGGAGGTAGGTTACTGAAAGCAGTGAAGAGTTTTTATGAGGATAGTGAGGCTCAAGTTAGAGTGTGTAGGAGGGAAGGGGACTATTTCCCAGTAAAAGTGGGCCTTAGACAAGGATGTGTGATGTCACCATGGTTGTTCAATATATTTATAGATGGGGTTGTAAGAGAAGTGAATGCGAGGGTCTTGGCAAGAGGTATGGGGTTGAAAGATAAAGAATTAAATACAAAGTGGGAGTTGTCACAGTTGCTTTTTGCTGATGACACTGTGCTTTTGGGAGATTCTGAAGAGAAGTTGCAGAGGTTGGTGGATGAATTTGGTAGGGTGTGTAAAAGAAGAAAATTGAAAGTGAATATAGGAAAGAGTAAGGTGATGAGGATAACAAAAAGATTAGGTGACGAAAGACTGGATATCAGATTGGAGGGAGAGAGTATGGAGGAGGTGAATGTATTCAGATATTTGGGAGTGGACATGTCAGCAGATGGGTCTATGAAGGATGAGGTGAATCATAGAATTGATGAGGGAAAAAGGGTGAGTGGAGCACTTCGGAGTCTGTGGAGACAAAGAACTTTGTCCATGGAAGTAAAGAAGGGAATGTATGAGAGTATAGTTATACCAACACTCTTATATATGGGTGTGAAGCATGGGTGATGAATGTTGCAATGAGGAGAAGGCTGGAGGCAGTGGAGATGTCATGTCTGAGGTCAATGTGTGGTGTGAATATAATGCAGAGAATTCGGAGTTTTGGAAATTAGGAGGAGGTGCGGGATTACCAAAACTATTATCCAGAGAGCTGAGGAGGGGTTGTTGAGGTGGTTCGGACATGTAGAGAGAATGGAACGAGACAGAATAACTTTGAGAGTGTATAAATCTGTAGTGGAGGGAAGGCGGGGTAGGGGTCAGCCTAGGAAGGGTTGGAGGGAGGGGGTAAAGGAGGTTTTGTGTGCGAGGGGCTTGGACTTCCAGCAAGCATGTGTGAGCGTATTTGATAGGAGTGAATGGAGACAAATGGTTTTTAATACTTGACGTGCTGTTGGAGTGTGAGCAAAGTAACATTTATGAAGGGATTCAGGGAAACTGGCAGGCCGGACTTGAGTCCTGGAGATGGGAAGTACAGTGTCTGCACTCTGAAGGAGGGGTGTTAATGTTGCAGTTTTATAACTGTAGTGTAAAGCACCCCTCTGGCAAGACAGTGATGGAGTGAATGATGATGAAAGTTTTTCTTTTTCAGGCCACCCTGCCTTGGTGGGAATCGGCCGATGTGTTAATAAAAAAAAAAAAAAAGTAGATGACTGTCACTGAATAAGTAAATAAAGAAACAATTACTGTAGCTAACTAAATACAGTGGTACCCCGACTTACGATATTAATCCGTCAGAGAGGGCATATTTTAAAGCGAAACAATCGTAAAACGAATCAATTTTCCCCATAAGAAATAATGGAAATAAATTTAATCCGTCCAAGACTTCCAAAAGTAGTTAAATAAAATATTTTTTAGAACTTTTGGACATTAAATAATACAGAATTGAATAAAGAATACATAAATACATGCAAATATTGTACAATAACATGTCACTTACATTTATTGAAGAGTTGTTGATGTGTGGAGGACGGGAGGAGGGGAGAAGGTGGAGTAGTATGCTAGTGTTTGGAAGGGGAATCCCCTTCCATTAACACTGCAGGTGGTAAGTTCTTTTCTGGGGTTACTTCCCTTTTTCTTTGAATGCCACTAGGACCAGCTTGAGAGTCACTAGACCTCTTTCTAACAACAAATTTGTCCAGGGAGCTCTGTGGTTGGCGATTCTTTAACACATCCCTGAAATGACACACCACTGTGTCATTGTACAGGTTGCCAGCACGGCCTGCAACAGCATGGTTAGGGTGATATTCATCCATAAATGCTTGCACATCACTCCATTTGGCACAGATCTCCCTAATCCTTGAAGAAGGCACATTCTTCCATTTTTGTTCCACCTCCACCTCCTCCTCTGAACCATTGTCCTGACCTCTGCTCTCTTGTTCCAGTTGCTGTTGAAGCTCTTGCAGATCTTCAGTGGTTAGCTCTTCCTTGTGCTCCTCCACCAACTGTTCCACATCCTCACCACTCACCTCTAACCCCAAAGACTTGCCCAATTCCACAATTTCTTCCAAAACAGGCTCAGGCTCAGGCCATGCCAGGGTTCTGAGGCTCAGCCCCAAAACCTTCAAAATCCCTCTCTAGGACACAGTCTGGCCACAATTTTCTCCAGGCAGAGTTCAAAGTCCTGGTAGTCACTCCCTCCCAAGCCTTACCTATAAGGTGTACACAATGCAGCATATGGAAATGTTTTTCCAAAATTCTCTTAGGGTTATGTTCATGTCTGTGGTCACATCAAAGCACTTTTGAAACATTGCTTTGGTATAGAGTTTTTAAAGTTGGAAATGACCTGCTGGTCCATGGGCTGGAGGAGAGGAGTGGTATTAGGGGGCAAGAACTTCACTTTGATGAATTTAAACTCCTCCACAATTTTCTCTACCAAGTTTGGAGGATGACAAGGAGCATTGTCCATTATCAGGAGGCACTTAAGTGGCAAATTATTGTCCAATAGATATTTCTTCACACTGGGGCCAAACACTTCATTGAACCAATCTAAGAAAATGTCCTTTGTGACCCAAGCCTTTTGTTAGACTTCCACATCACACACAAGTTAGACTTGCTGACACCGCATCTGCCAAACACTCGGGATTTTCAAAAAGATACACCAGTAAAGGCTTCACTTTGCAATCACCACTGGCATTGGCACACAGCATCAAAGTTAGCCTGTCTTTCATAGGCTTATGTCCTGGCTGTGCCTTTTCCTCCTGAGTAATGTAGGTCCTGTTGGGCATTTTCTTCCAAAACAGACCTGTTTCATCACAATTAAACACTTGTTGGGGGAGGAATTGTTCAGCCTCTAGGTACTCCTGGAATTCAGGAACATATTTTTCAGCCGCACTTTTGTCACAACTGGCTCCCTCACCATGCCTCACAACACTATGTATGCCACTTCGATTCTTAAATTTGTAAAACCAGCCTCTGCTGGCTTTAAATTCGCTCACTTCAGCACTCGTTGCAGGCATTTTCTTAAGGAGATCATCATGCAACTGCCTTGCTTTTCACATATTATTCCCTCCGAAACAGTATCTCCTGCTAACTGTTTCTCGTTGATCCACACCAACAACAACCTTTCCACATTTTCCAGCACTTGTGGTCTCTGTTTTGTGATCACAGATGCACCTTTTGCAACAACAGCTTCCTTGATTTTACTTGAATATTTCTTATCCACAATGGTAGCGATGGTAGAATAGGGTTTACCATACAGCCTGGCTAGCTCACTGATACGCACTCCACTTTCATATTTTTCTATTATCTCCTTCTTCACTTCTATCGTACATATATTTCTGTTCCTCTTTGCCACAGGCTTAGCACTAGGATCTTTCCTTGGACCCATGGTAGCTTATTTAGCAGTTGCAAGCACTAAAAACAGCAGTGGAATAATGACAATATACTGGTATGAATGCGTGGGTGTGGGTGGGTGGTCGCTCTCGCTTGTAAACAATAGCACTGACGCTCCCTGGAGTGCGCGCTCAGCTGGGCGCCAAGCGGACAGGTCCGGTACGAATGTCGGTAAACGAAGCAAACATCGTAAGCCACAAACAAATTTCTTACGTTATAAATATCGGTTACCGAAAATAACGTAAGATGATAACATCGTAAGCCGGGGTTCCACTGTACCAGAAGCAGGACACACTTTGGTAGCTATAATGACCTTGGGAAAATTTGGTTAAACACAGATGACTGCTGTTTGTGTATCACTATCGCACCTTTGAAAAGTCAAAATATCATAAGTCGAACCTTTGTAAAGTGAGGAACGTCACTATAAGCTGATAGAGATAAAATATTTCGTACAAAATGAAGTTGGGCTGTGTAACTTTTGGTAGATAAAATTGACATTAGACATTTCTGCTGCCCTACAGAAAATGAGAAACACGACATCTCAAATGAAGACACGAGTCACATGAATTTTGGAACATCAGACAATGACCAGACCATGGTGGAGGAGAGCGAGCCGGTTCTCAGACTTCCTGGAGGAGACGGCCGTCACCACCATGGCAGCAAGCAGTTCCAACTCTTCCCCGTGCGGCAGCCAACCCCTCACCAGAAGCAGCCTCCCACCATCAACAATGAAACTACGGCGAGGTCACGCTGCTGGTGTGATAAAAGGTAACTCATTATTTATGTAGTGATGACTTCTGTAGTGATTACTGTTGTGTAGTGAGTGAGGTGTAGTGATGATTTTGTAGAGGGTGTGTAAAAGTAGAAAGTTGAAAGTGAATATAGATAAGAGTAAGGTGATGAGGGTATCAAACTATTTAAATAAAGAAAAATTGGATATCACATTGGAGAGAGGGATTATGGAAGAAGTGAATATTTTCAGATACAGTGGTACCTCGACTTACGATGGTCCCCAAACTCACCCTTTTATGTAAGTTTATTTTTTTAAATGCTTTTGTAAGTGTAATTTTGGGGGTCTAAAAGGACTAGTCTATTTTACAACATTTCTTAAGGAGATAAATTCGTTTGGTAATGGCACTTGAACAGCATTCTGGAATGAAAAAATATCGTAAGTCGAGGTACCACTGTATTTGGGAGTTGACTTGTCAGCGGATGGGTTTATGAAGGATGAGGTTATCCATAGAATTGATGAAGGAAAAAAGGTGAGTGGTGCGTTGAGGTATCTGTGGAGACAAAAAACGTTATCCATGGAGGCAAAGAAGGGAATGTACGAAAGTATAGTGGTACCAACACTCTTATATGGGTGTGAAGCATGGGTTGCAAATGCTACAGCGAGGAGGCGGCTATAGGCATTGGAGATGTCCTGTCTAAGGGCAATGTGTGGTGTAAATATTATGCAGAAAATTCGGAGTGTGGAAATTAGGAGAAGGTGTGGAGTTACTAAAAGTATTAGTCAGAGGGCTGAAGAGGGGTTGTTGAGGTGGTTTGATCATTTAGAGAGAATGGATCAAAGTAGAATGACTTGGAGAGCGTATAAATCTGTAGGGAAGGAAGGCGGGGTAGGGTCGTCCTCGAAAAGGTTGGAGGGAGGGGGTAAAGGAGGTTTTGTGGGCGAGGGGCTTGGACTTCCAGCAAGCATGTGTGAGCGTGTTAGGAGTGAATGGAGACAAATGGTTTTTGGGACCTGACGAGCTGTTGGAGTGTGAGCAGGGTAACATTTTGTGAAGGGATTCAGGGAAACCAGTTAATTGATTTAGTTGGACTTGAGTCCTGGAAATGGGAAGTACAATGCCTGCACTTTAAAGGAGGGGTCTGGGATAGGGACAGCTGGGAAGGACTTATTCTCAGCTGTCGTATCTGAGCGCCTCTGCAAAGACAATGATTATGTATGAGTGAGGTGAAAGTGTTGAATGATGATGAAAGTATTTTCTTTTTGGGGATTTTCTTTCTTTTTGGGTCACCCTGCCTCGGTGGGAGACGGCCGACTTGTTGAAAAAAAAAAAACTACATTGTAGTGATGACTTCTGTAGTGGTTACTGTTGTGTAGTGAGAGGTGTAGTGATGATTTTGTAGCAATAACTGCATTGTAGTGATGACTTCTGTAGCGATTACCATTGTGTAGTGATGATTGTGTGGTTAAGTTTGTGGAGGGGATATTTCTGAAAGTTAAAATTTAAGTGCCATTTGAGCACTTTTGACTTCTTATGAATAAACTGTCTAGTACTGAAATCTGTTCTACTCAGTAAGATTAAGTCCATTAGGGTGTGGCTAGTAACTGGATGGGTGACCATGTAGTCACACCTTACCTTGACTAGGGAGCTGCTTAAGAAGACAGTAAAAATTACTGTATACACTTGATTGAGTGGACCTCAGTTTAATGGCCTTTCACTGGGTCAGTTTAATGGCCTTCCACTGGGTCATTTTAATGGCCTTTCACTGGGTCAGTTTAATGGCCTTCCACTGGGTCAGTTTAATGGCCTTCCACTGGGTCAATTTAATGGCCTTCCACTTGGTCAGTTTAATGGCCTTCCAATGGGTCAGTTTAATGGCCTTTCACTGGGTCAGTTTAATGGCCTTTCACTGGAACAGTTTAATGACCTTCCACTGGGTCAGTTTAATGGCCTTCCACTTGGTCAGTTTAATGGCCTTCCACTGGGTCAGTTTAATGGCCTTCCAATGGGTCAGTTTAATGGCCTTTCACTGGGTCAGTTTAATGGCCTTCCACTGGGTCAGTTTAATGGCCTTCCACTTGGTCAGTTTAATGTCCTTTCACTGGGTCAGTTTAATGGCCTTCCACTGGGTCAGTTTAATGGCCTTCCACTTGGTCAGTTTAATGGCCTTCCACTTGGTCAGTTTAATGGCCTTTCACTTGGTCAGTTTAATGGCCTTCCACTTGGTCAGTTTAATGGCCTTTCACTGGGTCAGTTTAATGGCCTTCCACTTGGTCAGTTTAATGGCCTTCCACTTGGTCAGTTTAATGGCCTTTCACTGGGTCAGTTTAATGGCCTTCCAATGGGTCAGTTTAATGGCCTTTCACTGGGTCAGTTTAATGGCCTTTCACTGGGTCAGTTTAATGGCCTTCACTGGGTCAGTTTAATGGCCTTCCACTGGGTCAGTTTAATGGCCTTCCACTGGGTCAGTTTAATGGCCTTTCACTGGGTCAGTTTAATGGCCTTTCACTGGGTCAGTTTAATGGCCTTTCACTGGGTCAGTTTAATGGCCTTCCACTGGGTCAGTTTAATGGCCTTCCACTTGGTCAGTTTAATGGCCTTCCAATGGGTCAGTTTAATGGCCTTTCACTGGGTCAGTTTAATGGCCTTTCACTGGAACAGTTTAATGACCTTCCACTGGGTCAGTTTAATGGCCTTCCACTTGGTCAGTTTAATGGCCTTCCACTGGGTCAGTTTAATGGCCTTCCAATGGGTCAGTTTAATGGCCTTTCACTGGGTCAGTTTAATGGCCTTCCACTGGGTCAGTTTAATGGCCTTCCACTTGGTCAGTTTAATGTCCTTCACTGGGTCAGTTTAATGGCCTTCCACTGGGTCAGTTTAATGGCCTTCCACTTGGTCAGTTTAATGGCCTTCCACTTGGTCAGTTTAATGGCCTTTCACTTGGTCAGTTTAATGGCCTTCCACTTGGTCAGTTTAATGGCCTTTCACTGGGTCAGTTTAATGGCCTTCCACTTGGTCAGTTTAATGGCCTTCCACTTGGTCAGTTTAATGGCCTTTCACTGGGTCAGTTTAATGGCCTTCCAATGGAGTCAGTTTAAGTCTTCCACTGGGTCAGTTTGTGATCTTCACTGGGTCAGTTTAATGATCTTCCACTTGGTCAGTTTAATGATCTTCCACTTGGTCAGTTTAATGATCTTCCACTGGGTCAGTTTAATGATCTTCCACTGGGTCAGTTTAATGGCCTTCCACTGGTCAGTTTAATGGCCTTCACTGGGTCAGTTTAATAGTCTTCCACTGGGTCAGTTTAATGATCTTCCACTTGGTCAGTTTAATGATCTTCCACTGGGTCAGTTTAATGGCCTTCACTGGGTCAGTTTAATGGCCTTCCACTGGGTCAGTTTAATGATCTTCACTGGGTCAGTTTAATGATCTTCCACTGGGTCAGTTTAATGGCCTTCCACTGGGTCAGTTTAATGATCTTCCACTGGGTCAGTTTAATGATCTTCCACTGGTCAGTTTAATGCTTCCACTTGGTCAGTTTAATGATCTTCCACTTGGTCAGTTTAATGATCTTCCACTGGGTCAGTTTAATGATCTTCCACTGGGTCAGTTTAATGGCCTTCCACTGGGTCAGTTTAATGGCCTTCCACTGGGTCAGTTTAATGATCTTCCACTGGGTCAGTTTAATGATCTTCCACTTGGTCAGTTTAATGATCTTCCACTGGGTCAGTTTAAGTGATCTTCCCACTGGTCAGTTTAAGCGCTTCCCTTGGTCAGTTTAATGGATCTTCCACTGGGTCAGTTTAATGGCCTTCCACTGGTCAGTTTAATGGCCTTCCACTGGTCAGTTTATGCTTCCACTGGGTCAGTTTAATGTCTTCCACTTGGTCAGTTTAATGATCTTCCACTGGGTCAGTTTAATGATCTTCCACTGGGTCAGTTTAATGCTTCCACTTGGTCAGTTTAATGATCTTCCACTGGGTCAGTTTAATGATCTTCCACTGGGTCAGTTTAATGATCTTCCACTGGGTCAGTTTAAATGATCTTCCACTGGGTCAGTTTAATGATCTTCCACTGGGTCAGTTTAATGATCTTCCACTGGGTCAGTTTAATGATCTTCCACTGGGTCAGTTTAATGATCTTCCACTGGGTCAGTTTAATGATCTTCCACTGGGTCAGTTTAATGGCCTTCCACTGGGTCAGTTTAATGATCTTCCACTGGGTCAGTTTAATGGCCTTCCACTGGGTCAGTGGTGTATTTCATATGAGTGGATAAAGTAGCTCAATGTAAGGATAATGAGCCCATATAATTGGAATTCTGAAAATAGCTTTTCACGCAATTGCCAATATTCAAAGACCGGCTTTAGTCGGTCCCGTCCGGTAAAGGGTGTCAAATTCTGAATGTTGCAAATTTGAAATTGTTAATAAAACACCAAATAAGTATTTTCTATTTTATTATACTAATAGACAATATCAAAAAACACAAATGGAGACTTGTTTAAAAACATTTTGTAAGTGTAAAAAAAATATAAACATGAACCAAAAAGAAAGATGCACACATTGCAAAGGGATAAAACTTTCAATTCCATATTCCTGAATTCCAAGAGTAAGAACAATCATTATAGATCACTAATTGCTACAATGAAAAGCTGTAAGTAATTTCTTTTCTTCTTGATGCATAGTTAACTGCATACTGAACAGAACAAATGAGGTTGTGACATAGTTTCTTTGTGCTGCAATACTTGCATGACAATATCTTTCCTTGTGATGACCAGTGAGGTAGCATTTTATCCAACCTCACACTGTCATCAGAAGCCTAGCTGCACGTTGGTACTGCACTGGAGATGGCAGTGCAAGGCTGGCAAACCATCATCACTGTTAGCACTGGAAGTACTTGTTGAAGGTCTTGGACTTGATCTTATGTTACTGCGTCCATACTTTTGTCCTTTGGATCTTGCAGTGACAGAGACTTCAAGCCTGAATTGCTTCAGTGGCATGCATTTGGCTTTTAGTGACCGACAATACGGCAGTAAAAAGCCATGCATTCACAACAGAAAGATCAATAACATAGGCAAACAGCCGCATGTACCAACGTTTAGATTTCATAGGTGTTTTGTACATATGTGCCAACATATTACTTTGTCAATACCTCCATGTGTGCATTATAGTTCTTGATGACTGCAGGGCACTGGAAGTTGTCTTTAGTCTTAGATTCCTTGTTATATCTTTGAATAAGAGTCACAGGTTCCTCCCACATCATTTGTCACTAAAGTCACAGCTTTGTTGTCCTTCCACCTTACACAAGGATACTATCATTGGTTTTGAAGTCAAAAGTGCCCTGGGCACTATGTTCTTTCCGTTTGTTTGACAGGCATCACGTCTGGTTTACCACATCTATTTTCACGTACTGTTCCAGTGTATCTGCAGTTATACTTGTCTCTTAGTACCTTGACCAAGGTAGACTTGAAAAGAAATTGTCAGCATAGATTGCTGATGTCTTTCTTTGGTTGAGAGTTGTTGCAAGTACCAGAACAATCTTTGAACTTATTGGTTGTTTACTTTCTTCGCCGGGCATCTTTATGGGATGGTTTTCAAAAGTCGTTTGCCTTCATACATGATTATATCATGTATGATTCCATCTTCACTTACACGACAAAATAGTTTGAAACCCCATTTGTCTGGTTTGGTTTTTGATGTACTGCCTGAGGTTTCCAGCAGTTTTACCCTTGAAACCAACCATTCTTCATCAATAGACTGCCTGGGTGTAGCTGCAACTTGCAAGCAAGCATTAGTTAGTGCTGTGTAAGAGGCCTTATTTTGTGGAATCTGTCCTTATGATTGTGGGTGTTATCATTAAAATGAATTTACCAAAAAGAAACCTAAACCTCTTAGATGACATGACCCCCAAACCTGGATTCCTTAGTTGAACTTGCCCAATAGTCATCTAGGGATGGTATGAACAAATCCCCATAAAGAATACCTATGAACTGGATTATTTCTTCACAATCAGTTACTAAAGTAGTATCTATGTTTTGCGGCCCCTAAAATTGGTTTTGTTTGTCATGCTTTCTATCATATTTGGGGTAAAAAACTGGCTAAAATAATCAAATGGACACTTAATTGAAAGGGAGGCTTTTCATGTTCATATACACCCCAAAGGGTCATTTTGTGTTCCTTCTTCCAGTAAGCCTCAGCTTGAACGGCAAAGGGCTCATCTTGAAGATCTTCATCAGGGCCCCCCTGGGTTGTAATCCCTAGGTGTAAATTTCTTTTTCTTGGCTAATTTAGTATTTTTGATGGCCTCTTCCTCCTTAAAAAAATCACTTGACACCTGTGCATCCTGTGCAAGTATTCATCACCACTGTAAAGTAATTCCAGGTCATCTGGCTCTGGATTGGAGTCACTTTCCTCCAAAATGCAGAGATATTTGGACTTCTCTTGGGAGGATTCACCGTGAACAATTTCTCATTGATCGGAATGACAATAAGAATGTTCTGTACACACCCAGACCATTACCAGAATTCATATATAAGAAATTTTTATATAAATATTTTTTTCGGGGGTTTGCAAATGGGCACTGATGGGCGGGACGACTCTGATTGGTCCTTTTTGTTGCACTTTTGCATGGTACACTCATATTATCTTCACAAAGCACCTGATATATATATATATCAAAATATGCCTAAACTATTCATTTACACACGGGGCCAACAATCAGTACTTACCGACATTGAAAGAGTATAATCACAGTGTATATGAGTGGAAGGAGGGGAAAAAATCGGCTCTAGGTGAAAAAGCTAGAAGTGTTTACATTTTGGTTTTCCTCAACCAATGGGAAGCAAGCAGAGGGCCGGTCTCACGCAGCTGGAGCGACTCAAAGCTTGTGATTGGTCAGAAGAGAAGCGAGAACCTAGATGCAAAGGAAAATATGGTGACAGGTGCAAAATCATGCTTTCAGGACCGTTTTCACGGTCCTGCCCCATAAATTTTGGGCTTCCACTGGATCAGTTTAATGGCCTTCCACTGGGTCAGTTTTGGCCTTCCACTGGATCAGTTTAATGGCCTTCCACTGGATCAGTTTATTTGGGCCCTTTCCCCTGGATCAGTTTAATGGCCTTCCCTGGATCATTTAATGGCCTTCCATTGGGTCAGTTTAATGGGCTTCCACTGGATCAGTTTAATAGCCTTCCACTGGATCAGTTTAATGGCCTTCCACTGGATTGTTTAATGGCCTTCCACTGGATCAGTTTTTTGGGCCCTTTCCCCTGGGGCCAGTTTAATGGCCTTTCCCCTGGGTCAGTTTAATTTCCACTGGAACAGTTTAATGGCCTTCCACTGGGTCGGGGTTTTAAAAACCTTCCACTGGGTCCCGTTTTGGCCTTCCATTGGATCAGTTTAATGGTCTTCCACTGGGTCAGTTTAATGACCTTCCCCAAAGGATCAGTTTAATGGTCTTCCACTGGGTCAGTTTAATGGCCTTCCACATGAACAGTTTAATGGCCTTCCCCCGGAACAGTTTAATGGCCTTCCACTGGATCAGTTTAATGGCCTTCCACTGGATCAGTTTAATGGCCTTCCACTGGATCCCGTTTAATGGCCTTCCACTGGATCAGTTTGTGGCCTTCCACTGGATCAGTTTTGGCCTTCCATGGATCAGTTTAATGGCCTTCCACTGGATCAGTTTAATGGCCTTCCACTGGGTCAGTTTAATGGCCTTCCACTGGGTCAGTTTAATGGCCTTTACTGGAAAAGTTTAATGGCCTTCCACTGGGTCAGTTTTGGCCTTCCACTGGATCAGTTTTAAAGGCCTTCCCCAAAAAATCAGTTTAATGGTCTTTAGGGGCAGTTTAATGGTCTTCCACTGGATCAGTTTAATGGCCTTCCCCTGGATCAGTTTTGGCCTTCCACTTTTTTTAGTTTTGGCCTTCCCCTGGAATTAAATTTAATGGCCTTCCACTGGATCAGTTTAATGGCCTTCCACTTTATCAGTTTTTGGCCTTCCACTGGATCAGTTTTGGCCTTCCACTGGATCCCGGGTTTTAAAGGCCTTCCACTGGATCAGTTTAATGGCCTTCCACTGGATCAGTTTAAGGGCCCTTTAACTGGATCAGTTTAAAGGCCTTCCATGGTCAGTTTTGGCCTTCCACCCCCGGGCAGTTTTGGCCTTCCACTGGGTCAGTTTTGGCCTTCCACTGGGTCGTTTAATGGCCTTCCACTGGATCCCCCTTTTGGCCCTTTCCCCTGGATCAGTTTTGGCCTTCCCTGGAACAGTTTAATGGCCTTCCACTGGTCAGTTTAATGGTCTTCCACTGGGTCAGTTGATTGTAAACAATATTTTTGGGTTTCCCCCAATTGCCCCCTATTTTATGACCCAAAAAAATAATCTTAAAACCCCAACCAATTACCAATACCCCCTTTGATATAACTTTGATGAGTTTTGAGTCTTTCTCTTTTCCGGGCCCGGCCCTGGGCCGGGGTTTTTCCCCTTTTTTAAACCAGGATGTTCTGCTGGTGGCCCTGGCCCTAAAAACATTAAACGAACATTCATTTTCCATCTAAAAAAGGCTTAAATTTTTTTTTTGGGTAAATTTTTTTAAAAATTCTTTTGAATCTTTTAATATCGACATGAAAACCCCCTTTTAACAATTATGTAAATTTTTTTTTCTGTAAAAACTTTTTTAAAATGTATTTTTGGGGGGGGGGAACGAATTTTAAATTTAAATTTTTTTCCCTTTTTTGGGGGAAAAAAATTTTTTTGGGTTTTGGTTTGCACCCCTTTTGGGGGAAATTTAAAAAAAAAGAAAATTTTAAATTATTTTAAATTTTAAAGGGAAAACAGTTTTCCCAAAAAAGTGTTTTGGTGTTCCAACACAAACAAATAAAAATTTTGGTGTATTGCCCAAAAAAAATTTTTTTTTTCGGGGCAGCCCCAAAAAAGTGTGTTTCTGGTGTATCCCCAAAAACAAGTAGTGTTTCGGTGTACCCCCAAAAAAGTGGTTTTTTGGGGTTTTCAACATACAAACAAGTAGTTTTTTTGGTGTTTAAAAAACAAGTGGTGTTTCTGGTGTACCCACCAAACAATTTGGGTATCTGGTGATCAGCACACAAAAATAGTTTTCGGTGTATCCAAAAACAAGTAGTGTTTCTTTATCCCCAAACAAGTATTTTCGTTATAACACACAAACAAGGGGTGTTTCTGGTGTATCCCACCTGTAGTTTTCTGGTGTATCCACAATCAATTTTTTTTGGGTTAAAACCAAACAATACTGTTTCGGTGTTCCCAAAACAAGTAGTGTTTCTGCTTTCAACAAAGGCAATAGTGTTTCTGTTTTTAACACAAAAAGTAGTGTCTCTGGTGTTCAGCACAAAACAAGTGTGTTTCTGGTGTATCAACACAAAACAAGTGGTGTTTCTGGTGTACAATACAAAAAAGTAGTATTTCGGGTTTATCCACAAACAAGTGTTTTCGGTTTCCAAAAAAAATTTTTTTTTATAAACACAAAACAAGGGGTTTTCTGGTGTATCACCCAAAAACAAGTATTGTTTCTGGTGTATCAACCAAAAAAGTGGTGCTGGTGTATCCATACAAACAAGAGTGTTTCGGTGTATCCCAAAAAAGTAGTGTTTTTTTTATCAACAAAAAAGTAGTGTTTCGGGTTTAACACACAAACAGTAGTGTCTCTGTTGTATCAGCACACAAACAAGTAGTGTTTCTGGTGTATCAACACACAAACAATAGTATTTCTGGTGTATCAGCACACAAACAAGTAGTGTTTCTGGTGTATCAGCACACAAACAAGTGGTGTTTCTGGTGTATCACACCAAACAAGTGGTGTTTCTGGTTATCAACACCCCAAACAAGAAATTTCTCTGTTGTATCAGCAACAAACAAGTGGTGTTTCTGGTGCATCAGCACACAAAAATATGTTTCTGTATCAACACACGGGCAAGTAGTGTTTCTGGTGTATTAACACAAACAAGTGGTGTTTCGGGTGTATCAGCCACAAACAAGTAGTGTTTCTGGTTATCAACACACAAACAAGTAGTGTTTCTGGTGTATCAACACACAAACAAGTAGTGTTGGTGTATTAACACACAAACAAGTGGTTTTTCTGGTGTACCCAGCACACAAACAAGTAGTGTTTCTTCTGTATCAGCACACAAACAAGTAGTGTCTGGTGTTTAACACACAAACAAGTGGTGTTTCTGGTGTATAAACACACAAACAAGTAGTGCTGGTGTGTCAACACACAAACAAGTAGTGTTTCGATGTATGGCACACAAACAAGTAGTGTTTCTGGTGTTCAGCACACAAACAAGTGGTGTTTCGGTGTATCAGCACACAAACAAGTGGTGTTTCTGGTGTATCAGCACACAAACAAGTGGTGTTTCTGGTGTATCAACACACAAACAAGTGGTTTTCTGGTGTATCAGCACAAAAACAAGTGGTGTTTCTGGTGTATTAACACAAAAACAAGTGGTGTTTCTGGTGTATCAGCCAAAAACAAGTGGTGTTTCTGGTGTATCAGCACACAAACAAGTGGTGTTTCTGGTGTATCAACACACAAACAAGTGGTTGTTTCTGGTGTATCAGAAACAAACAAGTGGTGTTTCTGGTGTATCAACACACAAACAAGTAGTGTTTCTGGTGTATCAGCACACAAACAAGTGTGTTTCTGGTGTATCAGCACACAAACAAGTGGTGTTTCTGGTGTATCAACACACAAAAAAAGTGGTGTTTCTGGTGTATCAGCACACAAACAAGTGGTGTTTCTGGTGTATCAACACACAAACAAGTAGTGTTTCTGGTGTATCACACACAAAAAGTAGTGTCGGTGTATTAACACACAAACAAGTGGTGTTTCTGGTGTATCAGCACACAAACAAGTAGTGTTTCTTCTGTATCAGCACACAAACAAGTAGTGTACTGGTGTATCAGCACACAAACAAGTAGTGTTTCTGGTGTATCAGCACACAAACAAGTAGTGTTTCTGGTGTATCAGCACACAAACAAGTAGTGTTTTTGGTGTGTCAACACAAACAAGTAGTGTTTCTGATGTATTGGTACACAAACAAGTAGTGTTTCTGGTGTATCAGCACACAGACAAGTAGTGTTTCTGGTGTATCAGCACACAAACAAGTAGTGTTTCTGGTGTACCCAACACAAACAAGTAGTGTTTCTGCTGTATCAGCACACAAACTATAGTGTTTCTGTAAATTACTCTCAAAATGCTCAATGTTATTTTCATTAAGATAATTTCATTTTTACTATTATGTTCCATCCTACTGAACACTTGTTACAATGTCTATCATCATTTTGTAATGAACAATGTATTATCATCATATCATAATTTGAACGATCTACCAATTCAAACTCACTCAATTACTCCAATATTATGTTCATATTCTATAAGCCATTAGATTAAGCTGCCCCTAATGCCATGGCATGCCAGAGGCTCTCCTTGCACCTCAATTTATGATTGTAATGTAAACCCATGTACACGAGCAAAGAAATAAAATTGTATTGTATTGTATTGGTGTATCAGCACACAAACAAGTACAGTGGTCCCTTGACTAGCAGTCATAATCCATTCCAAGAGCTATGCCTTAACACGAATTGCTCGTAATTCGAAACCATATTTCTTATAAGAAATTATGTAAATACAATTAATCCACTCCACCAAAAAATATTCACAAAAAATACATTTTATTTATAGTTCTACATACACAAAACAACATTATTAACACATATGTAATTATAAATACATACATAATAAATACTACAACAGAATAATAAATAACATTTACTTACCTTTATTGAAGAGAGTTGCAGGCATCTGGAAGATAGGGAGGATGACAGGGGGAGGGTGTTAGTCTTTGGAAGGGGAACCCCCTCCATAAAGACTTAAAGGGAACAAGTCCTTATCTGGGGTTACTTCCTTCTTTCTCTTTTTAAAACTTTGACTGTTTCGATCTATATATAGTCTTACGAGCCACTGTTTCGGACGTATTAATACGCATAAATTTTAGCGGCTTTAAATCAAGTGGGGGAAAGCTGGTAGGGCCCACATGTGAGAGAATGGGTCTGTGTGGTCAGTGTGCACAGTATAAAAAAAAAAATTTGGGGGGGCCAGTGGTGCATTGTGGGAATGCCATTTCAGTAGTCCTCGTTCAGCATGCCTAGTGGTAAGAAATATCTGACTGGGCGAATCTGGGACTGTTCTCTTCCTCAATGATAGCTCTAACACAGATGGAAGTGTCTCTGAAAATAAATTTCATGGTTTTGAGGAGTTTGTGACCGAAAGAAATGCCCAGGATACCAGAAGGAAGAAAGAAAAGAGAATGAAATAAAATAAGTAGGTAAGTAAGTAGGTAAGTAAGTAGGTAAGTAAGTAGGTAAGCCAGTAGGTAAGCAAGTAGGTAAGCAAGTAGATAAGTAGGTAAGCAAGTAGGTAAGCAAGTAGGTACATAAGTAGGTAGGAAGGACTGTGGGGAAGAAGAGCATGGTACTCCATGGGTGTTGACAAGGCAGTGAGGGTGGTGAGTGGTGGTATAATATGTCAATTTGACAGCAGCCGCACCTGACTCAGCATATTTATAAGTCCACACACTCACAACAACCAGCTTCCAGAAGCCTAATATCAGTTCTATGAAGTGTCCAGTGACTATATATGCGTATATATAGAAACCAGAGGGAAGAAAGAAAGGAAGGTAGGAAGGAAGGTAGGAAGGAAGGAAGGCAGGAAGGAAGGCAGAAAGGAAAGAAGGAAGGAAGGCAGGAAGGAAGGTAGGAAGAAAGGCAGGAAGGAAGGCAGGAAGGAAGGAAGGAAGGTAGGAGGAAGGTAAGAATGAATAAAGGAAGGAAGGAAGGAATGACGACTCAGAAACAACAACAAGCTTGCAGAAGCTAATAGCAATTCTATGAAGTGTCCAGTGATTATATATGCATATATATAGAAACCAGAAGGAAGGAATGTAGGAAGGAAGGTTAGAAGGAATGTAGGAAGGAAGGAAGGTCGGAATGATGACCCAGACACAACAACCAGCTTACAGAAGCTTATAGCAGTTCTAGGCACGTGTCCAGTGACTATGTGTGTATATATAGAAATCAGAATGAAGAAAGGAAGGACGAGTTGAAAGGTAGTAAGGAAGGTAGGTAGGTAGGAAGGAAGGAAGGAAGGAAAGAAGGAAGGTAAGAAGGAATGTAGGAAGGAAGGAAGGAAGGAATGACAACCCAGACGACCATCAACCTAGGATAACTACCTAACACAACTGCCTGCTACTACTTTGAAGAAAACTGCTCACAAGAGATGTTTTGTCTGTGCATATACAAAAAACACCCACCAAAATGCAGACACACTCGTTTTATGTGTGAGGAATGTAAAACACCACTGTGCATGGAACCATGTTTCAAAGAGTTCCACAAGCTGCAGAACTTCTATGAACATGTCCAGTGACTGTACATTTGTATATATATTATAGAACAATAGTAATAAAGATTTTTTTGTATTGTTGGTTGGTGTAAACAAGTTTTGTAAACAATATAAAGATACTAATGTTTATGCTATTATTGTGTTGCATACAACTAATGTATATATATACATTGCACCTTACCTTGGTCTCACAGGCCACATAAGTTATGTAAAAAAAGAAAATAGTGAAAAAAAAACAAGAAATCTATGAATGGAATGGAAGTAAACAAATGTTTACTGAGTGAGCGGCATTCGCCGCTGTTGCCATACGCGGCTCATTTTCTGCCAACTTTACACCTCCATATCTCGGTAAGTATTGATGGTAAAAATCTGTTTTAGGATAAAACAATCAGAAAAATAATCTTAACATTTTGATAAGAAAAATATATATTTTTTTCGAATATTTTGCGACAACAGGAGAGCACTCAGGCTTGAGGGTTGCGACAGTCAAAGGGTTAATGCCACTAGGACCAGCTTGAGAGTCACTGGATCCCTGCCTCGAAAAATAACTGTCCAGAGTCCTCTGTTTCTGGTGACTCTTCAACATTTTTCTGAAGTGGGACAAGATTCTGTCACTGAACATGTTGTAGATTTGGTTTGCTTCAGCTTGCTCAGGGTGGTGTTTTTCAACAAATGTCTGCACCTTAGTCCACATAGAACAAATTTCCTTAATCTCGGAAGAAGTTACTACCTCACCCTGTCCAGCCTCCTCCTCTGAATCAATTTCCTTAAATGTCTCTTGCTGTTCCTGATGAAGCTCTCTCAGCTCTTCAGTGGTTAGGTCTACCCTGTGCTCCTCCACCAACTCTTCCACATCCTCACCTCTCACCTCCAACCCCAGGGACTTGCCCAATTCCACAATAGAGTCCACAACAGGCACAGGGTCGTCAGGGTCAGCCTCAAATCCTTCAAAATCCCTCTTTTCAACACAATCCGGCCACAGTGGTCTCCAAGCAGAGTTCAAAGTCCTGGAAGTCACTCCCTCCCAAGCCTTACCTATAAGGCCTATGCAATGGATGATATTGAAGTGATCTTTCCAGAGCTCTATTAGGGTCAATTCAGAGACTGAGGTCACATCAAAGCACCTTTGAAACATTGCTTTGGTGTACAATTTCTTGAAGTTTGCAATGACCTGCTGGTTCATGGGCTGGATGAGAGGAGTGGTGTTAGGAGGCAAGAACTTCACTGTGATGAAACTGAACTCATCAGACAAATAGTCTTCCAAGTTGTGAGGATGAGCAGGAGCATTGTCCAGTACCAGGAGGCACTTGAGTGACAATTTCTTTTCCAGGAGGTATTTCTTCACACTAGGGCTAAACACTCCAGTCAACCATTCCACGAAAAAGTCCTTAGTGACCCATGCATTAGTGTTAGCCTTCCAATACACACACAAATTATTCCTGTTAACAATGTGTTTCTTGAAGGCTCTTGGATTTTCTGCGTGATACACCAGTAAAGGTTTCACTTTAAAATCACCACTGCCATTGGCACAAAGCATAAGAGTTAGCCTGTCTTTCATAGGCTTGTGTCCTGGCAGTGCCTTTTCCTCCTGAGTAATGAAGGTCCTGTTGGGCATTTTCTTTCAAAACAGGCCTGTTTCATCACAATTAGTACATTTTACGAGCAGGGGTTGGTGCCGTACTAGTACGCGCAAATTCTAGCGGCCTCAATTTAAGCAGAAAACGTCTGGTAGGCATACGTATGAAAGAATGGGTCTGTGTGGTCAGTGTGCGCAGTATAAAAAAAAATCCTGCAGCAAACACTGCATAATGAGACAAAAAAACTGAACGTTTTTTTCGATTAAAACAGCGACATTGCAGTCGATTCTCGTATGGTATTTATTGATGTACAGTAGGCCCTCATTTAGCACGGTAGTTACGTTCCTGAAAACGTCGTGTTAGCTAAAATCGTGTTAGATAATTAAAAGAACTTATGGGAAAAATAGGGTTACGTTCTGAGAGTCCCCAAAAGCCAAACAAGTTTTTTTAGACCAACAGATCTTACAAATATAAGAGAGAATATGTAATTGTAGTTCATTATCGTGATGTATTATGTTGTTTTTACTGCTTAAGACTACAAATGTAACAGAAATAATAGTATTTACCTTAAATTGTGGGTGCTAATGTTTGTGGATGATTGTGAAGAGAGTGGAGAGTTATGCTGTGGCCCTACTGGGCTGAGGTGGATAGTAGAGATTCTGGAACTGAAGTCGATGGTTGTACTGAGTGTCTCTAACTTTAATAAAGTCATTCAGTAAGTCAGTCAAGTCATTCAGTAAGTCAGTCAAGTCATTCAGTAAGTCAGCCCATTCAGTAAGTCAGTTAAGCATTTAGTAAGTCAGTCAGTCAAGTCATTTAGTAAGTCAGTCAGTCAAGACATTCAGTAAGTCAGTCAAGACATTCAGTAAGTCAGTCAAGACATTCAGTAAGTCAGTCAAGACATTCAGTAAGTCAGTCAAGACATTCAGTAAGTCAGTCAAGACATTCAGTAAGTCAGTCAAGACATTCAGTAAGTCAGTCAAGACATTCAGTAAGTCAGTCAAGACATTCAGTAAGTCAGTCAAGACATTCAGTAAGTCAGTCAAGACATTCAGTAAGTCAGTCAAGACATTCAGTAAGTCAGTCAAGACATTCAGTAAGTCAGTCAAGACATTCAGTAAGTCAGTCAAGACATTCAGTAAGTCAGTCAAGACATTCAGTAAGTCAGTCAAGACATTCAGTAAGTCAGTCAAGACATTCAGTAAGTCAGTCAAGACATTCAGTAAGTCAGTCAAGACATTCAGTAAGTCAGTCAAGACATTCAGTAAGTCAGTCAAGACATTCAGTAAGTCAGTCAAGATATTCAGTAAGTCAGTCAAGACATTCAGTAAGTCAGTCAAGTCATTCAGTAAGTCAAACAGTCAAGTCATTCAGTAAGTCAGTCAGTCAAGCATTCAGTAAGTCAGTCAAGTATTCATTAGTCAGTCAAGTCATTCAGTAAGTCAGTCAAGACATTCAGTAAGTCATTCAGTAGGTCAGTCAGTCAAGTCATTCAGTAAGTCAGTCAGTCAAGTCATTCAGTAAGTCAGTCAGTCAAGCATTCAGTAAGCGGTCGTCATTCAGTAAGTCAGTCAGTCAAGTCATTCAGTAAGTCAGTCCAAGTCATTCAGTAAGTCAGTCAAGTCATTCAGTAAGTCAGTCAGACAAGTCATTCAGTAAGTCAGTCAGAAGTCATTCAGTAAGTCAGTCAAGTCATTCAGTAAGTCAGGTCAAGTCATTCAGTAAGTCAGTCAGTCAAGTCATTCAGTAAGTCGTCAGTCAGTCACTAGTCAAGTCAGTTCAGTAAGTCAGTCAGTCAAGTCATTCAGTAAGTCAGTCAGTCAAGTCATTCAGTAAGTCAGTCAGTCAAGTCATTCAGTAAGTCAGTCAGTCAAGTCATTCAGTAAGTCAGTCAGTCAAGTCATTCAGTAAGTCAAGTCATTCAGTAAGTCAGTCAGACAAGTCATTCAGTAAGTCAGTCAGACAAGTCATTCAGTAAGTCAGTCAAGTCATTCAGTAAGTCAGTCAAGTCATTCAGTAAGTCAGTCAGTCAAGTCATTCAGTAAGTTAGTCACACAAACTTATGTTTACATCTTTTGTGTGTACAAAGTAACACTTCATTACAGCCACAGGTTATGTCTTGTCTAATATCTTTTCTTCGTTAGTTCTAAGACTTAATAAATGCTTAAACATTTTCTTGCCACTTTGAGCAACACTTGTATGCCTACTGGGTGACATGATTGCTTGGCAGATACAAGATATAGTAATTTAAAGATCAAAACACAATTCACTCTTATTCTTGACAAACACAGCTGGCTTGACGCGTATGGAATACGAATGCTGGGATGGTAGGGTGTTGTTGGGGAGGGGTAATATGGGAAGGCGGGTGGTCTCCCAGCTGTTCCACAACATTAGCACCAGCCGCTTGAGGGAATGGTTGCTTTTCTTCCTGCAAACTATAAGTTTATTCAGGTATACACAGATACAGTTACAAAGATTATCATACATAGCAGCATATGTGTAGAGAACCTAGGATAACCCAAACTTTGGGTTATCCTAGGTTCTCTAGGATAACACTTTGGGTTATCCTAGGTTCTGTAGGATAACACTTTGGGTTATCCTAGGTTCTCTAGGATAACACTTTGGGTTATCCTAGGTTCTCTAGGATAACACTTTGGGTTATCCTAGGTTCTCTAGGATAACACTTTGGGTTATCCTAGGTTCTCTAGGATAACACTTTGGGTTATCCTAGGTTCTCTAGGATAACACTTTGGGTTATCCTAGGTTCTCTAGGATAACACTTTGGGTTATCCTAGGTTCTCTAGGATAACACTTTGGGTTATCCTAGGTTCTCTAGGATAACACTTTGGGTTATCCTAGGTTCTCTAGGATAACACTTTGGGTTATCCTAGGTTCTCTACACATATGCTGCTATGTATGATAATCAATGTAACTATCTCTGTATACCTGAATAAACTAGTTTTGCGAAGGAAAACAAATTCCCTTTTCCTCAAAGCATGAGGATTCTTACAGCGGTAAATAACCATGGGCTTACACTTGAAATCACCTGATGCATTACCCAAAAGGAGCAAGGTGAAGCGATCCTTTGCTGTCTTGAAGCCTGGTGCACTTTTCTCTTGCTGACTGATATAAGTTCATGTTGGCATTTTCTTCCAGAAAACACTTGTCTCGTCAGCATTAAACACTTGTTGTGGCTCATAGCCACCCTTAGTAGGACCCCCACTGACTCAATGGTTTAACCTACTGCAGGCGACCGCGGGCTCAAAATTTTTCCCCTCCAGCGAATCGCGTAATATAAGGTTTACGTCGTGTTAGATAAAAATGTGCCGCAATTCTTCAATCGCGTAATACCCAAAACGCGCAACATAAAGTCGTGCTAAATGAGGGTCTACTGTATTCTCATTTTCTTGGTCTCATTTGATAGAATGGAAGATATATTACAGAATTTTTTTTATTATTAACACATCGGCCGATTCCCACCAAGGCAGGGTGGCCCGAAAAAGAAAAACTTTCATCATCATTCACTCCATCACTGTCTTGCCAGAAGGGTGCTTTACACTACAGTCATAAAACTGCAACATTAACACCCCTCCTTCAGAGTGCCGGCACTGTACTTCCCATCTCCAGAACTCAAGTCCGGCCTGCCGGTTTCCCTGAATCCCTTCATAAATGTTACTGTGCTCACACTCCAACAGCACATCAAGTATTAAAAACCATATGCCTCCATTCACTCCTATCAAATACGCTCACACATGCTTGCTGGAAGTCCAAGCCCTCGCACACAAAACTTCCTTTACCCCTCCCTCCAACCTTTCCTAGGCCGACCCCTACCCCGCCTTCCCTCCACTACAGATTTATACACTCCGAAGTCACTCTGTCTCGTTCCATTCTCTCTACATGTCCAAACCACCTCAACAACCCCTCCTCAGCTCTCTGGACAATCGTTTTGGTAATCCGCACCTCCTCCTAATTTCCAAACTCCAATTCTCTGCATTATATTCACACCACACATTGACCTACAGAAATAAAGATGATTTTGATTGGTATAACAATGACAAGTACCTTGAAATTGAGCTCAAAGTAGCGAAAATGTTCGATTTTGACGATGTTCAAGAGTAAACAAATCACACCATGCGTCCAATACATATCAACTGGCGAGTCTTATATTCATGCACAAGTGCTCGTATATTATTTATACCATTTTTACAATGATGCAGTTGTATACATAACAGTAAATCTTCTATTTTTATGTGAGAATAAAAATTCAAAATGGAAAGCAAAAGTAATGGAACAGGGGCCTGGAGACGTGACTAATGAACAGACAACATGTTATTTTAGTGCCAGGAATGTCTGCCTTGTTTACTCTGGACCCTATTTTGAAATTGGCATCATTTGAAATATGTGTGAAATTGGAAAATTGCCATTTTCTGACCACTATTTTGGGTAGATGAAATTGGTAAATAGGCGGTTTCTTGTACTCAATCGATAGAAGAAATGGAGTTCTAGCAAAATAGCTATAATTTTAGGAGACTGAAACATGGGAATTTGTCGAAAATAGGGCTCAAAGTGGGCAAAATCGCCGTGCGTCAGTGTCATAGTTACCGCGAACTTCGCGAAAGCATAATTCCGTTAGTTTTCGATCAAATTTCATAATTTTGGTGGTGTTATGATCGGAAAAAGATTCTCTATCATCTCATAAGAAAAAAATAATTTTTTTTTTCCAAAAATTTTTCGAACCCAGGAACACGTTTCCGAGAAGGCCTGTCGACCCCCAAAGGGTTAAACACTTGTTGGGGTTTGAATTTTTCAGTGTCTACGAACCCCTAGAATTCCTGCACAAACTTTTCAGCTGCACGTTTGTCTGAGCTGGCTGCCTCACCATGTCTCACAACACTGTGTATGCCACTACGTTTCTTAAACCTCTCAAACCAGCCTTTGCTGGCTTTAAAATCACTCGCCTCACCACTGGTTCCAGGCATTGTCTTGACAAGATCTGCGTGTAACTTCCTTACCTTCTCACAAATTATCGCCGTGGAAATACTATCACCTGCTATCTGTTTTTCATTGATCCACACCCCAACAACTTCTCAACCTCATCCACTGTTTTCGATCTATTTTTGTTAACATATCAACCCCTTTTGCAACATTAGCTTCCTTGATTTCATTTCTCTTTGCCAAGATAGTGGTGATAGTAGATGTGTTTTTCTTGTAAAATCTGGCAAGCTCACTCACACGTATATCACTCTCATATTTTTTAACTATCTCCTTCTTTAGTTCGATTCTGTTTCTCACTCTCTTTACCACAGGGGTGCCACTAGGAAGCTTCTTTGGACGCATGGTGACTTATTTCACAGTGACAATCACTGAACCACCAATAAACAACAAAAGTATTGTGAATGTTTGAAAGAGAAAAGCTGGGTAATGTTCTCTCAATGGTAAACAACGCTAGACTGGCGTCCTGTGTCAAGCGCGAGCAGGCGGACAGGTCTGGTATGGACCGCTACACGAGGGAATGGCCTCTACACGAGGAAATATTTATAAAAATGCTCGTTACGAATTCACCCTATACGGAATCACCGCTAGTCGAGGGACCACTGTAGTGTCTCTGGTGTATCAGCTTACAAATTGTTTGCAAAGAAAACAGCAGATCAAGGATGGTAATGTTCAACACATATTCAAACTGTTTCTTAATGCTTGTAAAATGTTAATGCATTGTTGGTACGTGCGAATATTGGAATCTGTTAGTGACTGTAAGTCGGTCAATTTTCTAATGTACTGTGGTCATAGTTATTGATATAAAAATATAGAATTAATTTGTTATTTTTTTTATTATTTGCATTTGTTGATTTTTTACAGTTGTCTTATTCATATTTTGCAAACTAAAAGATTGCAAACTGATGGGCTACCAAGCAGAGGAAAAAGCAGTGCTATTAAAATTCAATACCAGCTTGAAAAGAAATAACCTACTAAAAACATCCATACTATGAAATCAGACGTATATGTCAATGAATGTCTTACCAAAACAAGACAAAACCTCCTTTATCGACTAAGAAAATTACGCAATGTCCAAAAAAATTCATCAGTGCTTTGTGAGGGATGGTAAAATCGCAGTTAGGAAACAGCCCACTGGGAAGAGGTATTTCATTTCTACAGAATATGAACTAAAAACATTCCTGAGTGAGGCTGGGTTAACAGAATTAGAATAACATGCAGTTCAAACCCACAGTCCACGAATAGTGTTATGAATCATCCATAAATTTTGTTCCCTAAAAAATTTTAGTACCCCTTTACTATTGAATTTTCACTTTTGTATTCAATTACCATTCTACCTCATACTCTTAATTCTACCTCATATTCTTAATTTGTATTTAATAACTACAAAATCTCTTTATTATTATTATTACCATATACATTTTTCCACCTTACAACATTATTGCCCCCCCAAATTTTATCTTAACCTTTTATTGCCTCCCCTTTTTTATACTTTATTGCCCAACCTTATCTTATACTTTTATTTTTATCAACCTATTATTGCCAAATATTCAAGCTCTATTGCCCAATTTTATTTTACAATTATTTTGCCCTATTTTTTTTCTTTTTTACTTCATTGCTCAATCTTATTATTTTTTTTTATTAACACATCGGCTGATTCCCACCAAGGCAGGGTGGCCCAAAAAAGAAAAACTTTCATCATCATTCACTCCATCACTGTCTTGCCAGAGGGGTGCTTTACACTACAGTTATAAAACTGCAACATTAACACCCTCCTTCAGAGTGCAGACACTGTACTTCCATCTCCAGGACTCAGTCCGGCCTGCCGGTTTCCCTGAATCCCTTCATAAATGTTACTTTGCTCACACTCCAACAGCACGTCAAGTATTAAAAAACCCTTTTTCTCCATTCCCTTCTAGCAAATACGCTCACACATGCTTGCTGGAAGTCCAATCCCCCACACAAAACCTCCTTTTCCCCCCCCTTCCAACCTTTCCTAGGGCCCCTACCCCCCCCCCTCCACTAAGTTTTTCACCCCGGTTATTCTGTCTCGTTCCATTCTCTCTCAGTCCCAACCACCT